>CM034057.1:5716286-6007397 GCA_019804595.1 Bruguiera parviflora | reverse complement strand
TTCAGGGCATCTTCCCATTCCTCTATCCTCCTTTTAGGCAACAAGAAGCTACCAAACACTTCCAGAGCCAAAGGCAGTCCACCTGCAAGAGACACAATTTGCTTGGACAGATTCAGGAAATCATCAGTAGGTTTCTCTCTTCTGAGGGCATGATAACTGAAAAGTTGTAAAGCTTCAGAGGGATACAACTGCCTGACCTCGTAGGGTTCATTAACCATATGGTCAACCAAAACAGATTTATCTCTTGTTGTGATGATTATTCGGCTTCCTTCTCCGAACCAATCTCTTTTTCCTGCTAGTGCATCAAGATGCTCAACATCATCCACATCATCTAAAACTAATAGTGCTCGCTTCTGTTGCATCATCCATTTGATTGCAGTTATACCAGCATCAACATCACTCACATGACTTGCCCCCTTGGAGGAAAGATCACCAAGAAGTTTGTTTTGGAGAGAAACCAAACCATCAACTTTTTGACAAGTTTCTCTAACGTTTGAAATGAAACACCGGGACGGAAAATGAGCGATAACTTTATTGTAGAGAGCTGTAGCAAGGGTTGTTTTCCCAACACCACCCACTCCATGAAGTCCCAAAACTATAATGCGTTTTGATTTAACATCCAACAAGCTGATGAGTCTTTCTACACGAGAATCAAGCCCGACAGTGTAAGTAGCAAGACCAACTGGAATTTTTCTCAATTCTGTCAAAACCCTCTTAACTAGTTCCTCAATCAGCTGCCCTTCTTTGCTGCAAAAGGCATATTAGTCGACCCATTAGAGAATATCAAGCCAACAAAAATGCAAACTAAGAACAAGAAGATGCAACCGACAATATTCTAGCCGCTTGTAGATGTATAGGCAATAGCTTGCATTCAAGTACCAAAAGTACTTGTAGATGAATGAGATAATGGCAACTAAAAAGGTTAATCAACCATGCTTAAAAAATAATGGGAGGATATTGACACTTTTAATAATATTTAACTAAGTGACACAACAAGAAGTATGAGCCTTGGAGTAAATATAAATTTACTCCAATCTTTCCAAACCCCAGAGTGTGGAAGTCTCAAAGTGTACTGAGAATGCCCTTGACAACATATACCCCAATCACTTGTTCTTACACTTGAATTTTCATAGGCAGAGTCCGCATAACCGATATACACTGTTATGCCGTTCCAGTTTGTGTTTAAAAAAGGCAAGAAAAAAAAAAAGCATCAGAGTGAGACTATTGGTAGCCATAACACTAATCATGCTTAAACAAGCTAGAGACAAACAAAAATCACATTTTATATTAAAGTGCATGGCATGATAATGAACATGAAGGCAGCCATTGCTAAATCCAACCTTGTTTCAAAATAAATCCCAGTTTTCGAATTGACCAAATAAAGAATTACAACAAATCCAAACCGATTAAAAGAATATGTAAAAACAAACTTCCAGATGCTGCCCCAACTTATTAAATATTAAAGATCAAAAAGTTCCATTCACTAATCTCATTTTCATATTGCTTTTTTACAAGCAAAATCAAACACCACGACAATCATGATCCTAAAATAAGATCATAATCAACTTAATTAACTAGACCCTCCTCCCCAAACTGAATCGTAATCAAAATCAAACAAAGCCAAAATACCCCCATTCTCTTGAAACCCCACCAAAGTTAAAGAGGCTTTTCACTTAATTTGACCCCATGATTGTTGATTTCAGACTGTAAATAAAGCCTAGTTCACCTGCTGTCAAAAAGCCAGCCCTTAAAGCCACCAACTTTCTCCATGGCTTGTCTCCACTTGTTTACCTTATCCTCTCCGAACCTCATCAAATGGTTCCTAAAATCTTGCTCAAAAGGCCCTTTTTGTCTCCTAACGTGAGACGGGTTGACTTCGTAGAACACAGGAAGCATCAGCCTCCTCAGCTCGGTTATTCTGGTCAGCTCGTCCAGACACCAGTGCGAATCGGCGTACCTCCGAGAGATTATGACGATCGAGATGGCCGAGTCATCAATGGCTTCGTCTATCTCGTCACCCTGATTCATACCGACGTCGTCGAGGAAGGCTCGGACGCCGTGTTCTTTCAACGAATCGTAGAGGTTCATGGTTAAGCCGTGGCGCGTGTCTTCCCCGCGGAAACTTATGAACACGTCGCAATTGAGTCTCAGTGCAGCCGCAGCCGCCGGAGCAGCCGGAACAACGTCGTCGTCGCTACCTGACATTTTTATGTATTTCTTCCTTTAGCTCTGACCTCTGTCTTGCTGTCTTGACCTTAGATCATGGTCTTCCTTCCCAGCTATTAATTTATGGTCCGCCGTAGGACATGAAATAATAAAAGTAGTGTCGTATAATTTTATTTAAAAAAATAATAATAAATTTGATGATATTTAGCAAAAGTTGTCGGTTATTTTTTCAAAAAAAAAAAAAAAAAAAAAGAAATTTATCAAATTTAATATTTTGATAAAAGTTTTAACCACACTCTTATAATAATATAAACGAAAATTGTCAACCATTGTATCATAAACTGGTGGTGACAGAATTCTCTTGCAGCGAGAGAGAGAGAGAGAGAGAGTGGAACTTTTTCAAAGATTCAGTGATTTATTTTATCACCCACCATTCTACATTCCTAGGATGTCAACTCAACTCCAATGGCGTGTAGATAGATGATGAAGAAGGGTTTAATTATTTACTGAAATTATGGCAAATAATTTAGTGATTAATTTGATATATTTTTTATTATATTAATTTAAATTTAAATTTATTATTATTATTATTTATTTTTAACAAAAAAATTTGAGATTTATGATGAATTATAATTTTACATTTTAAATTTTAAATTTATTAATTATAAAATTAAATATATTTAAATATTTATTTAAATTTAATAATATTTTAATAATAATTTTTTTGTAAAAAAAACTTAATAAAAATATCAAAAAATAATTTTTAATTTTAATTTACAATTTTAATGATTAATATATTCAAAATATATATTTTTTACAAAAAAAAAAAGTATTACGTAAAATTTATAATTATGTGTTAAACTGAAAAATATATATTAAATTTTAATTTTTTGTTAGAATTGTTTTATTTGTAAAAATTTAAGATACAAAATTTTAATATTATATTAAAAAATATTTAATATAAAAATTTAAATTATTAAATAAAGTTCACCACGAAAGTTTGCAAAGTCTTACAAAAGTTAAAAAAAAAAATTGCTCCAATTAAAAATTTTTCTTTACCCATCAATTTTTGGTTTCCTATCTCTTGCTTTCTTTTTCTTTTTTTTTTTTTTCCATTACATTCAAAATTTAAGATTTGTGAGAATTTTGAGAGAGTTGCAGTTAATATGATTGGCTCTTAAATCTTATTTTTATGGGACAAATAACGATCAAACATATTAGTATTTATATTCTTTTTATCATCAAAAAAGGAATTAATAGAGAGAAATCATACTTTAAATATATAACATGTTTTAAATAGATTAAAGTAACTTTTCTTCTTAATTATATGAAAAGTATAAAATTTTAAAATTTATTATTAAAATAACTATGTATAATTATTTATGCATAAATATTAAATAATATTTTTTTCCGAACCGTCAACAATTGCGATCTTTAAAGCTATCTCCTTTAACCCTAGGCACCATTCTTATGGAATCTCCAAGCAGACTTGATGGCTTAGGCAAGAGAATGATGATTCTTTTCTTCATAGCTTATTGGGAAAAGTATAATACCAGGGATACAAAGATGTATTCAAATCAAAAAACAAAAATACCGGTCTTGTAAAGTATTATTTTATCATTCAAATTTTTGATGTACCATAATTTTTAAATTTTACAATCATTAAATATGATATTAACTTATGTGCATAATTATAATTTAAAATAAAATCTATCTTAATTCTTGAGTTTCATTATTTCATTTCAAAATTCAATATTTATTGATATAATTGTTCAAATTATTTACTCTTTTGTGGTATACAAATTCAAAATCGAGGTGTTCCTTCGAAGCAAAGATTTTTGAAAAGAAAAAAAGGCAAAGCATCCCATGTCAGAATTTCCTTGCTTTATCTGTTGCATCGAATTTTTTTTCCTTTTTTTGATGCAGTACCTTGGCATGGGTTATGGTAACGTGAAGATGTCTTATTAAACTCCACTTGGGCGTTAAATAAATAAATAAAACCATAGAGAGAGAGAGAGAGAGAGAGAGAGAGAAGAAAAAGGTCTATCTCTCCACTTGATTCCATCCTTCACCCATAAATACCCTAATTCAAAGTTAAGTAGCATTTTGTTTTCTTCTTTTTAGCTTCTTTACTAGCTGCCGACTTATATACATCAATCTAATATAGTTGTAATCTAAGGCTATTACTCCATATATTAATTAATTAGTCAGATTGCCAATTTTCCAAGGAACCGCATATACTGTCCATTAGATCAACCATACATATCCTCCAAGCCAAAACCATCCCCTGCAACAAAAATCGAGAATACCCAGATCACATTTTCTATTTTTGGAAAGAGGTAAGGGCATTTTATCATTTTTCATTTTAACTAAGTCTCATTCAAATTTTTTATTTTTATTTACATTTGACATTAAATTAATTTGACAATTAAAAAAACTCTAAAAATAATATTAATACGAGGATGGATCATTCCAAATTAATTGCATTGATTTTCTGACCCCTTAGGAAGAGTTGGAAACTCTGAACGGCCCTCCTGGACGAGCATAGGAATCAGAGGTTGAGAAGCTTCGGCAGAAACAACGCCAGACATCATTGCAGTGTCCTTTGTGCGGGACTCTAAAATGCTCCTGAAGTCATCCGTGAGGATTACCAACCATGCAAGTTTCCTTGTTCTTTTTACCTCTGCGTATGGTGCAGTCGCCCGGGGGGGGGCGGCGGGGAAACTAAAGAAAAAGGAAGCTCGTCAAGATTCCAGGAAAGGAAATGACCTTAGGCAGCCTTTGCAAAAGCCATATATAGTTTAGTGTTTTCTTAACATGATATTTTAGTACTCGTCTCAAAAAAAGCAAAAAGATATTTTAGTTTTTTGTTAAAAAAAAAAATATTGCGTGTAGATATCTTTAACCAGCCAGAGGGATACAAATTAAGTGGCTGTGCTCGTGTTGAACAATATATATATATATATATATGACACTTTTATTAAAAAATTTGTAATTCTGTGTTTAGAATTTTAGTGATTATATTTTCAACTTTTAACCAAAGAAATATACATTCTAGTGGCAGAAAAGGCACATTGGAACATGGGGAACACAAAGCAAAAAAATTTTCCAGCAGCCATGCATGCATGGGAAGAGGAAATAATAAAAAAAAAAATTGAGGGCACGTACCAATTTACACACATCAAATCAATTATCTTTGACTTGATTTGGTCTCAATCATCTTAGTCGTCAATTATAATTAATTATTATAATTATTTAACTTTTATTTTATAATAAATAATTCTGATAACGTCTTCTTCCTTTCTTTTCATATATTCTTTTATTTTTTAATTTATTTATGTAATAGGATATTTTTATTGTTATTTTTTTTTTCTGAATCCACCTATTAAAAAGTGAGTGTTCATGGAAAACTGGAAATAAATAAAGGTGTTTATATATTTGCGCGTCTCTTTTCTCTGAATTTTTTTTTTCAACACAAAATAACAGTAGAATACTAATTTAGAACCAAGTTCTGATACTAACTGATGCGGAAAACCCCAAAAAGACGTGACTTAGGGACCCAACGCACACAATGAATCAAAGAACAACCAGGAAAGCTAAATCAGAGGTGAATGACACAAATCCTAGACCTAATATTCGAAGGAAGACGAACCTAGGGTATTCAAGAAGGATATGGACGCCACACTCCAGAAAAGGAAGGAATTGGGAGTGATAAGTCGATTTGAACGCCACAAGAAGAATTACCTCTTGATAAGTTCTTTAGTTCTTGAAAGAACCGAGGGAGAAAAACCCTTGCGGTTTATTTCACTCAAAGTTGTATATCTCCAAAACTTACAAGGGATGCCTATTTATAGGCTTAGATAGCAATCCTAAAGAGGCAAAATTCCTATTTAAGAGAAATCCCTATTTTGGAGGGATTTTGGACTACTTCCAGCACATACAATGAACTCCTATTTAGGAGTGAATGCTATCTCTTATTTTGACTTATTTAAGTAGTTCAATTATATTAAATAGGCCTGGGTTTCTTTTAAAACTTGTATTCGCTCCATTTGAAGCCTGGGTGGCCTGAATGTCCAAAATCAGCCCATTTAGTACTTCTTTGATCTTTCTGGCCCTAGCTCGTGTTATTGGGCCTTCTGGAATTTGCAATGGACCTCTTGCATCAATTGAAGCTCTACCTTGTGTTGGATTTTTTGTATCTTCTGAAACCTTCCACCCATCATCTCCATGGTTCTCATCATTCCCCCACTCCTCAAAGGGATTCGCCCTCGAATCATCACCTTGTTTATATTTGATGTTGTAGGGAAAGGTCTCGATGAATTCAATCCATTTGCCATGTCTTTTGTTCAACTTTCCTTGTCCCTTTAAGTGCTTCAACGATTCATGGTCAGTATGGATGACAAACTCCTTGGGCCAAAGGTAATGTTGTCATGTCTCCAAAGCCCGTACCAATGCATACATCTCTTTATCATAAGTAGGATAATTAAAACTTGCTCCACTTAGCTTTTCACTGAAGTAGGCAATTGGGCGCCTTTCCTGCATCAAAACAGCTCCAATGCCAATACCTGAAGCATCACACTCAATCTCGAAAGCTTTTTCAAAGTTAGGTAAAGCAAGTAGGGGTGCAGAACTTAATTTTTCCTTGATGCAATTAAAAGCCATGTCTTGGTCACTACCCCACCTAAAACTCGTGTTCTTTTTGATAAGCTCAGTGAGTGGTGCAGCAATGGTGCTAAAGTCCCTAACAAAGCGTCTATAGAAACTAGCTAGACCATGAAAGCTACGCACATCACTAATTGACTTAGGTGTAGGCCAATCACAAATTGCCTTAACTTTTTCCTCGTCAACCTCAACACCTTCAGAACTCACAACATAGCCAAGAAATGTGATCTGGTTAGTACAAAAGGAACATTTCTTTAAGTTAGCATACAATTTTTCAGAACGTAAAACACTTACTATAGAACGTAAATGATCAAGATGCTCTTCCAGGTTTTTACTATAGACCAAAATATCATCAAAATACACAACCACAAATTTACCAATGAATGGACGCAAAACATGATTCATTAGTCGCATAAAAGTGCTTGGTGCATTAGTGAGACCAAATGGCATAACAAGCCATACTTAGTTTTGAAAGCTGTTTTCCACTCATCTCCCTCTCTCATCCTAATCTGATGATATCCACTTTTCAAATCAATCTTAGAAAAGACACAAGAACCATGCAATTCATCCAACATGTCATCTAATCTAGGTATGGGGTGACGATACTTTACAGTGATTTTGTTGATTGCTCGACAATCAACACACATCCTCCAAGTCCCATCTTTCTTGGGTACAAGTAGCACAGGAACAGCACATGGACTCAAGCTTTCCCTCACATATCCTTTGGAAATAAGCTCCTCAACCTGCCTTTGAAGCTCCTTTGTCTCCTCAGGGTTACTCTTATATGCTGGCCAGTTAGGGATGGATGCACCTGGGATGAAATCAATTTGATGCTCAATTCCTCTATTAGGTGGCAATCCACTTGGAGTATCGTCAGGGAATACATCTTCAAATTCCTGCAATAGAGCAACAACAACACTAGGCAAGGATGGGTCAAACTTGTTAGTGTTAAAATAAGTCTCCTTGTACAGAAGTACGATCATAGGTTGTTTGGCATAGAATGCTCTTTTGACATCACTCCCTTTTGCATAGAAACTTTCTCTTTTCTTCTCTTTCTCTTGTGTCGTCACGTTCTCTCCTCTTTTTTCTCTTTTATCAATCTTTCTTTTCTGTTCACTCTCATTTTTAATCCTTAATTGATCCTCGTAAGCTTGTTGAGGCGATAATGGTACAAGAATGACAGGTTTTTCATTCATTACAAAGGAATATCGGTTTTGGAAGCCATCATGCTTAACTCGCCTTTCAAATTGCCATGGTCGTCCTAAAAGAATATGACCCACATGTATAGGTACAACATCACATAAAATTTCATCACGGTACCTTCCAATAGAAAATGATATGAGCACTTGCTGATTTACCTTGACTTCACCACTCTCATTCAACCATTGCAGCTTATATGGCCTAGGATGCTTCGTAGTAGGTAAATTCAGTTTCTCAACCATAGTTGTGCTAGCGACATTAGTGCAACTCCCACCATCAATAATCATACTACATACCTTATTTCTGACGAGACACCTCATCTGAAAGATGTTATCTCGTTGTACTTCATTTTCTTCCTTTACTTGCGCTCATTTTTTGTGTCGTTTGATTGCCGTGAGACCAGAAAAATATCATTTTTAACAAGACTGGATCCAGGGCTGGTGGGATTCAAAACTGGGGGGCAACTTCCGAGAAGGGAAAGGAGAGACCCAAACTGGGTGCGTTACACGTGTGACAGGCTAACTAAAACCATCAGATTTGTATGGATGGGCTTGTTGAATCTGGGCGCGCTGGCTGGCTCGCTCCATGAAGGCAAATTAGGCTGAGGTCTAGTGCAGATGGTCTCATGGCTGCTCCGGCCCATTTTAGGCCCCGCGGTAAATCCCTGGTCGTCGATTGGGCAAAGCACACGTCATATCCCGGCATTTTAGGAACCATCCCCGTCCTCGCCACCCCAGCCCCACCTCGCCCTGAACCCAAGCAAAAAACACACTCTTTTTATTTTTGGTGAAAATCATGTAAAGGGGCCAATGATGCTGGTCAGTGGCAAAATGTCTTGATCAACGAAAGAGATCTGAGATTGGATGTGCAGTGTTGTAGCAGAACCGACAGATCAGTTTGATTTTATGTCAATGATTATTTTGCACGTAACATTAATGGAATGCCAGGCGTCTAATATATGCCAGTTGCCGCAATACAATACAAAACAAAAAAACAAAAAAAAAAATAAAAATCAAAGAGTGGTACAGTCATCCCGAGACCATACTTTCGTCGATGGCCTTCCGCCCCCCGACCTTGGAATTGATTCAAAAAGATTTTCTTTCTTTGGCACGCATCTTATAGAGGGTCGGGTCGGGCCCGAAAATTGTGTCTAGGATTCTGCCCACGAAACCCAGAAAGAGAAAATTAATCCGCTGAGATGAAAAAGGGAGAGAGAGAGAGAGAGAGACGAAGAACTGCTGTGTGCTGATTGCGTTGGATGCTTTTGCTGCCGGTGGCCAACTGGTTGGATTAGGAATTAAGGTTGTAATCGATAAAGAAGAATAGTAATTTTCGAAATTTTCCTTCTAAAAAATATTATATAATTGTTATATAAAAAATAAAATAACAAACTGTTAATTAAAATAAGATGAAAATTAAAATTTATTTAAAAATTTTAAATATTATCTCGTTTTTATTCACATTCTCATTAAAAAATATATATAAAAATTGAGAATAAAGAATTCTTATTTTAATATTGATCGATGTGTTTTGACCTCGTACTAATTAAGACGAAATTGGTTGAGATAAAAATTATTTTTTTATAATATTAATGATTGTCATTTATTTTATAAATTTTTATATTGATTTAATAAACTTTAAATTTGAAATATATTAAATTAAAATTTTAGTAAACGAGTGTTTTAAAATAACTTGATTTTTTCACAGAATATTGTGTAATTTCAGAATACGAGAACACGATAACATATTTATAATATTCATTGGGAAAGTTAAATTAAACAATTTAAGTGGACTAACTCAACTTTTTATTACTTATAATCAAACCACAAACCACAAAAGGACCCCGAAGAACCGAAGAAGAAAAACGAGAAGACGAAACCCAGCTGATGCTGGGAGAGAGAGAGAGAGTGTTTGTTCCTTTATGAGATATGCCGGGAGAACAGGCCGAGCACCGAAGGCCAAGAATTTCAAAATTGAGCAGCTGGGTCGACACACGTGTCGCCTTCTTTTTTGATTTTGACTCGGCGAGCCGCAGGAGAGAGAGGGAAAAAAAATCATAACCATATCTCGACGGAACTTCAAAACAGATGTTTAACAGTAATATTGCGAGACTTTGTGTAACGTTTATTTATTTATTTTTTTATGAATTTTAATCTTTTAAAATGGAAAAATTAACAATAAATAAAAAAAAGTTTTAAAAGAAAATTAAGTCTTTCATTTTATTAAAAAAAACAAATAACTAAAGCCGTAATAAAGAAAGAAGAAAACAACTCAAAAAAAAACAAAAAAACAAAAAATGCCACCCAAAATATTTTTTTCGTTTTTTATTTTTTTTGAAGAAATTAAAAAAGCAAAACCGAATCCAGCATTTCATTTGCATTTGAGTTTCATTTCACTCTCTCTCTCTCTCTCTCTCTCTCTCTCGCTCTCTCTGCCTGCGATAATTTTTTATATTTTTTTCCCTCTCGCCACTCCTTCCGATAATAATTGTCATAATTTTTTTGATTTAAAAAAAAAAGCAGAGAAAAAAAAGAAAAAGAAAAAAAGGGGGGGGGGGCCGGCGGGCTCTTCTCTGGAAGAGGAGAAAACAAAGACGGGAGCGAGGAATGATAAGAAAGATCTCCAAAACGAGTCGGTTTGCTCCTCTCCGATTTCCAAACCCTAGCTCCGCCGTGCCGTTACCGATCGGGTTGACCGGATCTTTTTAGATCCGCCGTCTTCTCTCATTCATTCGGATTTCTGTGCTGAATAATACACCGTACGATCTGTGGATCGGGAGAGGATGCCGTCGCACGGGGATCTCGACCGGCAGATCGAGCAGCTGATGGAGTGCAAGCCGCTGTCGGAGGTGGAGGTGAAGACGCTGTGCGATCAGGCCAGGGCGATTCTCGTGGAGGAGTGGAACGTCCAGCCGGTCAAGTGCCCGGTCACCGTTTGCGGCGACATTCACGGCCAGTTTTACGATCTCATCGAGCTGTTTCGGATAGGAGGGAATGCGCCTGACACTAATTATCTCTTCATGGGGGACTACGTAGGTCTGTTCCTTACCGATTCTCTCTCTCTTTTTTTTCCTTGACTTGAATTTTGGCCCTCGGATTACATTGTTTGTATTTTTTTTTTCTGCGTATTGTCTTGCCCCTTGGCATTGTTTGTTCGTGTTGAATCTGCTTTCTTTTTTGCGTATAATGGAACTGTGGTTTATATGATTGGAAATTAAGATACTACGCCTGATTATACTGTTGTTTTTATCTGCTGGGACGTTAAGAGCTGTCTATGTTGAATCGACCGTTGATAATTTTTTTGTGAGACTTTTCTGAAGAATATGCGTTTCTGCTTATAAGTATTTACTTATCCCCTCAGTTATGTCAATGCAGATCGCGGGTACTACTCGGTGGAGACTGTCACGCTCCTGGTGGCACTGAAAGTACGTTATAGAGATAGAATTACAATTTTAAGAGGAAACCATGAGAGCAGGCAGATCACCCAAGTGTAAGATTATGGCCTTGTTTGTCAACTTTTAATCCACTCACAAATAAGAATGGTGATGGTGATACTCTTTAAAGAACATGAGAAGCCTTGCTTACAAGTTCCTGTAACTTGCACGAAGGATAGATAGAATAACTTAAGTTTCTTCTTTTGCTGATCTTTTGTTGTTCTGATCCAAAATGCAAATTGTTCCATCTCCTTGTTCAACCACATTTTCTCTCTATCTGAATCGTTGAAACCAAAACATGTGATCCCAGCATAGAATTTTCATCTCTCAGGTCTTTTGAGTTACTTCCTTCTATCTTTTTGGACCATGTATATAAGGTTAATATCTCTATAAAAATTGTCGAGCTGGTGTCAAATTAAACATTAATCAGATTGATGTAACTGAAATCTTATCAATTAAGAATAGAATTATTGTTCTTAACAAACTGATGTATGAGGGCAAACATGATTGGGAAACTTTATGCAAAGAAACCTCCTATTCCCAAATCAAAACAAGGATTATGTCAGGGGGAGAATACTGGATGGCAGTGAATCACCAGCCTTCCTGTAAGTTAGAGAAACGTGGTTCTAATGCCTTTAATTTTGTCTGACTTGTTTCCCAATCCACTGAAGGATTTCAAACCTTCTGATAGCACACATTTTATTCCCCCTTGCTTTAGATTCACTTGTTTTTCATTCCAAATGTGTTTGTGTATTTCAGCTTAAGGTATCACATGTTCGTAGTGCAGACCAACATGTACGTTTGATTATATGGGTTTAGAACAGTGTAGTCAGGGCTTTGAGCAAGATTATTTCTCTTTTCAGTAGTTACTATTGTTGTTGGGTGGTTTGTTTAATTGCATAAGATGGTCAAATGGCAGTACAAGAGTATATTCTTATGAAAAATTTGAGTGAAACAATGAAAAAGTAGTGGAAGTGCTCATCCCTCCTCATGCATTGAGTTGTGCCATTTTAAATTTGAGTATGGTTTGATTTATCAGTAACGTGAAAAAGATGATGAAAGATCCAGTGAATAACTGGGAGTAGGGAAACATTGAGTCACATATCTTGGTAAACCATATAATATTGAGTTGTGTTTACACTTTTTAATTGTTGGCGAGATAGGAGAGGGAGGAAGGTAGAAATGTGGTCCAATATTCACTGAGGGATATAGTCTTCTAGAACAAAACCTATTGTTGAACTGCCACCTTACTGCTATTGTGCAATGAATTGTTTTTTTGCTGGTTTGAGTCCAGAAAAATTTGTCTTGTTACTGTAAGCCTTTCTCCATACACCCTTTACATGTGCATGCATGTATATGCTCTTGTTTTTTCCTTCATTTTTTATGTTCTTGTTTTGTTTCTACTTTCAGATATGGTTTTTATGATGAGTGCTTGAGGAAATATGGAAACGCCAATGTCTGGAAATATTTTACTGACCTATTTGATTATCTACCTCTTACAGCACTCATTGAGAGTCAGGTTTGAGTTATAGATGTTGCAGAATAATTGGCTTAATTAATGGGGTGACAGTGTTTAAATTGCCTTGAAATGTTTGTAATGTAGGTATTCTGTTTGCATGGAGGGCTCTCCCCATCATTGGATACATTGGATAATATCCGAGCTTTGGACCGTATACAAGAGGTACAAATAAATGATAATGATATCCCATGTTCTTCCATTGCCAGAAACATAAATCAAGGTTTTGGTCAATAACAGTGCTTGATTGAATGAATAGATTAAAGTTAAATCTAGCTGGTATGTTCCCTTTTCTTGTACGCCTGAAACTGGATTTTGTATGAATCACAGGAATGTGACTGATATTGTTATAAATATTACCTCTGAAACTAATTTTCGTTCCACCTGCTATAATTGCTACTAGAAGTTTAAAGAAATGTTACTACTTGACATCTCTTTATTCCCCACTGCACTGCAATACTATTTATGCACATATGCCTGATTTAATGACATGGAATTTGCTTGGTGGTTAGTTTTTCTTTGATCATCTCTATCCTTTCTTTTCGCAAGTAGGTTCCCCATGAAGGACCAATGTGTGATCTGTTGTGGTCTGACCCAGACGACCGATGTGGGTGGGGAATATCACCCCGAGGTGCTGGCTACACATTTGGACAAGACATAGCTGCTCAGTTCAACCATACCAACGGGCTAAATCTGATTTCGCGAGCTCACCAGCTTGTCATGGAAGGCTACAATTGGTGTCAGGTAAATGAATTGTGAGAATACAATTGCTCTTGCTTCACATTTTTTTCACTTGGTACTTTTTCTTGATGGGTTGATCATTTTTTCAATTGTCCTCCAGGAAAAAAATGTGGTTACAGTATTTAGTGCTCCGAATTATTGCTATCGGTGTGGGAATATGGCTGCAATCCTAGAGATTGGGGAGAATATGGAACAGAATTTCCTTCAATTCGATCCAGCACCACGGCAAATTGAGCCTGATACCACACGGAAGACCCCTGATTATTTTTTGTAATTTCCATTTTTCTTCCAGCTGCTTGTGATCCTTGTTTTCTGCTGTATCACTGTAGATGTGTCTTAAAAAAGAGGAGTTTTTGTTGTGTTAAGGCGAGGTCGGTCATCGACATCATTCTTTCTTTGGACTAATTCGTACAAAAAGCTGACTGAAGGCACCAAGGCTGTGTGTATGTATATTTTCGGAAGAGGAGAGCCGCAATAAGGTGGTATATCTTGTTCTGTAACCTTCAATTTTACAGTAGAGAAGCGGGTGTTTTTGGGAGCAGATTGTTCTGCAGTAGTGCAGTAAAGAAGTATGTATGCATGGCATCGGAATATGGTGAAACCAAAACTTATGGCAATACCATCTGGGAGGGCCTGTGGCATTACTTCTATTTTGGGCAAAATCTGGTCGACTTAACCCGGCATTTTTGTGGTTTGGCAAGCGATACTGTGTCCCCGGTTGGTGTATCCGACGTCCCCGTCAAACTCGATGCAAAGGGTAGATGAAAGCACTGGCCAAGAGAATAAAAAAGCACAATGTGGTGGAGCCTCTCTTTGCTTGCCAACCAAGGAGGAATGAATACAAATTCAAGAAAAATTTTTAAAAGGGAAGAGAATGTGACATGGTCACCTGCCTGCGAGACTAGAATACGAAAAAAATGTACAGCTAACAGGCTCCAATACTTAAAGTTGGGCCTTACTTCGATTGTAAGGTTCAATCGCCGTTATTGGACAAAAAGCTTTAAAGTCGCATTTACCGTGACTCACGAGGGCTATAATATTAAAATATGATTTCGACTTTTTAATTTTTTTGCAGTAAAATAAATATACTTAGTTCAGATTTTGTGTTAATATTGTATCTTTTAAATGAGCCTAACTAATTTTTGTCTTTGAAAAACAAAAATCTTTATACTGTAAAATTGGTTTGTATCCTCTCAACGTCAACGCCACGCATCAAAACGTGCTTCTCTCCAAAGTACACAATGAACTGCTTAAGAACGATGAACACAAAATGATCTCCTGTCCACAGGGATAGAGAAAAAAAAGAACCCAAGTCTCGAAACTTGGTTATGCAGTGCCCCTCGTAACTACGATCATAGATATCGACATTCAATACTTGATGGAACTTGCATGGTGCTAGAAAATTTTCTCAGCAACTTTTACACTCACAACATACAAAGTTCACTAATTTTCTCACTCGGCAAGATTTAGTGTGGGAGAAGACAAGGGACTTAAAAGTTAGTTCAAATCCATAGCCATCAAAGAAAAAAGAACAGATCTGTCTCATACGAAGGTGGGGTCAGGAACATGTGTTGATGCATCCAAAAGTCACAAGCGATGCTCCTAATCCAGCCACAGGAAAGCAATTTTAGCAATAGAGATATCGATAAACTTTGAGCAACCCCACATGGCAGGTTTGGACTGTGAGGTAAGACAATCCATGAAAGGTCAGGTCAATATCAATATGGATCAGTTGTGGGAACCAGACAATGTAATGACCATCAAGCTTCTTAAAATTTATCGTAGACTTGGTGTAAATGTTTCACGAGAACTTTGTGTTTGCTTGCCACGACGTTGAATGATTGCCTCCTTTATTACGTTTTAATTTTTTTTGGATACTTGTCTGCTTTACATCTGTGATGCATTTATGTGCTCAATAAATTGCACGGTGCCGCAAGGTGACGCATGAAGTTTAAATGTCTGAAGGAGGAGAAATCTAGGCGCGTATTTGCAAGAATGCATCGGGGCATCCTAATTCGATCGAAAGTGTAAAATTAGAGGCACATTGCTGATTTCTGAAGTTATGTTCCAATCAAGATTTAATTAAGACACTCAATGCTGAAGATGACTAAAGTGTCACTGGATCATAACTCATTAGTTGCACCAAAATTCTACTAAAGTGCACGAGATAGTTTCTAGGTATGAAAATACACCGTATTGTGAATCTAGAAGAACAAGACTGCATCATGGCTTCGGTCGCTAACAGTAGGAGGACCCCTGCATTGATGCACCTCTAAGTCCTCCACACTCTGGATTAATTTTTCTCTCGACACTAGTGAAATTCTTCTCAATGCAATGAAACTTCACGCTAATTGCAATATTGGTTATTGGTCATGAAAAATAGGAACGAGGGTGGTGAACTCTGATGTACCTGACAGATACATTCCGCAATGCCCAAAAATTCTAACGTTTGTAGTTAGCTAAAATAGCTTAATGCATAATTTTTCTGTAGAGAGGGTGTAACATCATATGTGATAACAATAACAGGACTAGATAACTGGTCAGTCTGCAAGCGGCTTGAAAAGTTATTGGAAAAGTTTTCCAGGAGAACAACAAGGGGCTACAAAAACAAAGAAGATCTAGGAACAATTTTGCGATAAGCAAGGACAGGAATTTCCTGAACTGCATCAAAGCTGGTACATCGATGGTACAGTGCTTCATGTAATATACAGAATTATGCAATAAGTGAGCATAGAACAGGGAATCCTATTTCTATTGGAAATCATACCATTGGCTTAAAAATCCTCCAGTAATTGCATGGAAAGTACAGATGACCTACTGCTGCAATCCTCCGTCAATAACTCTTTGTTCTTCTCATCTCATCCCACAAAGTCTACTTCTTATGATCAAAATCCTGCTTGCCAAAGATCGGTGGAAACTCATCATATTGGTCAGAGAAACCATGTTTCTCGGCCATGCTCTTCAAAGACTCGTAGACTTGGTACATAGAAGGCCTATCATTGGGCCTAGCCACCACACAACTCCAAGCAACTCTCAGAAACTGCAAAATTTTATCATCATGACCATTTCCACATAAAGTTTTATCAATTGCATCCTTGCTTCGACCAGTGGTCACTAACCGACTAACCCAATCCACCAAGTTCCCTTTGAATCCTTCTTCTGCATTACTAACTTCTAGTGGCTTCTCTCCTGTCACCAACTCCAAAAGCAAAACCCCAAAGCTATACACATCACCTTGCAGTGAGGCAACCATAGTGCTCGAATACTCAGGAGCAACATGACCGAACTCTCCCAAATCTCGATTAACAAAGGAACTGTCATTAGAATCACGAGAACTCACCAACCTTGCCAACCCAAAATCTGTAATCCTGGCAACAAAATCATCATCAAGAAGTATCACATTGGAGTTAATATATTGGTGTGTATAGGGTGGCTGGCAGCCATGGTGAAGCCAAGCAAGACCTCTGGCTGCACCAACACCAATCCTAACCCTTGTTGCCCAATCCAAAGCACAACTCTGAGTAAAACCATCCCTGTGCAATTGCGAATAAAGAGTTCCATTTGGCATGTGCTTATACACCAAGAGTTTCTCTTCTTCAACAACACAAAACCCCAACAGAGGCACCAAATTGGGATGCCTCAGCTGCCCTAATCTGTTCATTTCAGACCTGAACTGCTTCTCACTGAGCTTACAAGCACTAAGCCTCTTAATTGCAAGCGCAGACCCATCACGCAAAACCGCCTTATACGAGACCCCTGTTCTTGTAGAAATCACAATATTTTCCATGTCGAAATTGTTAGTGGCAGCAAGTAGATCCGACAATTTAACCTTAACAATGGGTTTTTGAAACAATGAGACCTGAACGAGCTTATATGAACTTAACAACTCAATCCAGCTAGAATCATCATACTTTCCACCACCACCATATCCTCTCTTTCTCTCATCTCCCCTAATAAACAACCACCACCATATCCCAAACCCTAGAATCAAAGACACAGCAGCACCAATAACACCAGCGACGATGATAATCACAAGGCTCTTACGACTCAATCCTCCACACTTACCAAGAGGCTTACCGCAGAGCCCGCCATTCCCGCCAAAATCATCCCCCGGAAGTGCCGCTAGATCCGCAGGTATCGGACCAGACAGATCGTTATCCGCCACCGAGAACCGCCTCAAACGATCGAGACGGCCGAGACCGTACGGAATCGTGCCGGACAACTTGTTTTCGCTCAAAATGAGATTGTTCAAGAACCTACAGTTAACAATCTCCGGAGGAATCGAACCGGAGAAGCTGTTACTGGAGAGATCTAGGGTTACAGTGTAAGGCAACCAGCTGCAGATTTGCGTTGGGATGGGACCGGAGAGAGCGTTATTGGAGAGATCGAGCACTTGGAGGCTGCTACAGTACTTGAGTGACTCCGGAAGCTGGCCGGAGAGCTGGAACGTCGGGAGCTGGAGGCTGATGATGCGGTTCTCCCTCTCGTTCCAGCAAGAGACGCCGTTCAGATTGCAGATGGCGCCGACGGTGCTGTTGGTGAAGGTCCACGAAGCCAGCTGGTTCTGAGGGTCGGTCAGCGAGTTCTTAATCCCTTCAAGGCACGACGCGTCGTTTTCTACCGCCAAACAGAAAGGCGGCAAAGCGGAGAGCAACAGACAAGCCAACGAAACCAAGATCTTCATCTTCCTCCTTTCCCTTTCCTCAATTTTCGGGTCGCAAATTGGACTTCGGCCGACGAGGCTACAGCGGAGATGGCGGCGGCCTGTGTAGCAAATGGGCGGCCATCGACTGAGAGAGTGTTTAGATGGGAGCAGGCGATCTGAACGTGGCTGCTTAGAGTGTGAGTGCTCTGCTCTCCTTTGACTCCCAGTTTGATTGTCCGAAAGCGGACTGTGGCTTTTTGTTTTTTGTTTTGGTTGTTGTTGCTGTTGACCACTCAAACGGCCTGTCGTTTATCTATAGGGAGAATCTCACACAACGACGCCGTTGAACCTTAGAAGCAGAAGCACAGTTAGAATATCTGGCAAGGACGCAGATCACTGGCTATATAGCCTTTGGATAGATGATGACGATGGGAAAGCTTCGAGCTGAAGCGGGTGTGGATAAGAGTTAATGTGCTATGAACTCTATCAGGAAAACATGAAACCACAACAAAACAAAAAATTAAAAATCTGTCCAATTCGTCGGTCTATAACCGTTCAGTTTTCATTTTATCTATATTTTTCTGTAGACAAATTAGACCGAGATTATTAATTGCTCGAGGCGCTTTCCAGCGCCACAGGTTCGCTGCCCTCTCTCTCTCTCTCTCTCTCTCTCTCTCGCGTTTTTCCTTTTTCCCGCACGCATTTCTAGAGGCTGTGCCGCAATCCGTCGGGATTTCCGCTTTCACTTCTAACTGTTCGACGAAATGCCTGAAAAATGCTTTCCTTCGCCACCGCACCAACCCACCTTCTCTTTCGGCCTATTTCCTTCGCGAATTTGAGTCCCCGTTGTCCTCATCTCTCTCCTCTTCAGTCTAGTTCAAGAAGAGATACAAGAAAGTGGGGAAAACCGCTTGTTTCTTTCCAGTTGGCTGCGGCCAGTTGGGGCGGCGCTGGGTTTGTTAGAAGTTGCACGAAAGGTCGGGAAAGTGAAGGAGAACTTGCACTGGAAGCTGAAATTTTGGAGTTCATGGAGAATTCGGATACCCCAGAAGCGTTTCCGAGCAAGAAACAGCTTATTGATGCTGGAAGATTGGATCTTGTGGTTCGTATTTTGAAGCAAGGAGGCTGGCTCGCTTTTGGTTGGGAGTTGAATGATGATGATGAAGATGATGAAAACGGGGTTGTTTTTCATGGTAATGTGGAGGGCACTGACGAGTTGGGTTCTCAAGATTCTTTGTCTCGTGTCGATTCATACTCTTCAGCTTCCTCTTCTGGTCAATCAATGTGAGGCTTCTGATTTTTTTTGGCTCGCTTGTTAATTTCCTTCATTTCCTTTATTTTACCCTCTTGGTGGATAACGGGAAAGATACGGAATTGGGCAAGCTAGGCGCTTAATAATCTTTCTGGTCCAACGGCCCGTAGACCACTCTAGGATCTTCATTTTGTTTCCTTGTTATCAACTTTTCGTATTTGCTACCCATGATCTTGTGCATGATGAGATTTTTATGTGTTAAATCTTTGAGTAAGTTACTTAAATATTCGGGCTTGAAGACTGGGAAATGGAAGATATACATTTTGAGAGAATTGTCTCATAGCGTATTAGTTAATGGTGGTTGTGCCCGGCTAAGGTGTGACGTGTGCAATATGAGGCTGAAAGGTCACAATCTTGTCATTTTTTTCTTCTTTGGATAAGCACTCACTACATAGTGGTGTTTCAACAATTTTACCTTCAAACCTTATCCTTTTCTTCTACCAAACCTCGGTGTGTATGTTGACATGCTGCATTCAAAACCACATGTTACGACAGAAACTGGTATCAGGCCTCCTTAATGTTTTATCTTTATTTTCTCCTAACTTGGCAAATGTACTGCAAAATTCCTGACCTGTATGTTCTTTGCACTCAGAGAAACAAGAACTGAGAATGATTCTGGAATTGAGGGCATACTGAATCGACTGGATAAAGAAAGGAATATGAATTTTGGATTTGGCTTGAGAGAGAGAGCTAATGGTACTCTTGTCCAAAGTAATGAACTTAAACGTGATTGGCTTGCTGACACCTCAAGGAATGCGGTTAGTTGTACACATAACTCTTTTATTCCATCTTTGCTCCAACTTGATGACATATATGGTTCTTTAACGATGTCTTGATAGCTGAGACATTAAACAGCTTAAAGCAAGAAACATTAACTGTGTGAATAACCAAGAAAAGGAAAAAAAAAAATAGTATTATAAAAATAATATTGTCAATCAAGATGTTGATGATATTTTGGAGCACTGAATAATATTCAGGAGTGATGTTTCAGAAAACGTTAAAGCATTAAGCTAATTACTTCTAGATGTGGTATATGCAGATTGATTCGGCTTCTTCTTGGTTATATATTTTGCTCTCCAGTGCATCTTTGCTCACTAATGGCTTTGGCTTACTCTGTGTTATTTGTTGTGTTCCCATCTCCATCATTGCTTACTAAGATGTACTTGGAGTGGCTTTCAGGTTGGTTTTAAAGTTAGTATTAACTAAGTCCATTTTCTTTGTCGTTTTTTCTTATATTTTGTATTTTCTTATTTTTTGGTTGCCCTCGGAGGGTGAATTTGTGGATCATGCCATATGGCCTTCATGCTATTATCATTGACAGAGACTTGCTTAATTGGAAGCTATTGACGGTAGTTGCATGCTTGTTCTTTGCCTAACATGTCCTTGTCATTGGATTGCAAAAGACAGCTGCTGGCCTGAAAATGAACAGGAGATCTGGTTCATTAAGCCCCAACAACGTTGTTATGAATAATGTACAAGACAGGCTAGAACATGGAAATGCTTTATCAAGTATTGATGATCTCAAAAACTCACTTAAACCAGACATGTGGAGGACTTGGAGCATTCAGAGAGCAGGAAATTCAGACATGGAATTTGAAGGTTTTCTGTTTGCTGATATCAGTTGTTTCATTTCATAACATTTTGGCTTGCACTAACATCTTTTGTTTTTTATGCAATGAACAGCTGATGAAATTGCTTCTTATGCAACTAGAATAGGATACAATATGGATGATTCAGGAGATGAAATACTTGAAGTACGAGAGGCTAGTGGTTCATCTTTAAACAGATGGAAAGAGAATTCTTCTTGTGGGGGTACTAATTGCACTGATATAAGAAGTCGCCTTCAGCATCTTGAGGTGGAGCTTTCATCAGTGCTTAAAATGTTGAAGTCAAACAGTGGCGATAGTGCAACTCTGAGTGTGGGTGTCTGATATCTGATCTGCCTTTGATATGCCCAATTATTTTGGATGCTCGTTGTGACTCCTCTTTTTCATTTTACTTATTGTAGAAACAATTGCTTTGGCATGTGGTTGGTTGCTTAAGTTCTTGTTTACTAGAAAGTGTTATGAGCCAAAAACTAAAAAAAGACCTTGGTGGCAACATCTTGTGCCTCAACTCGTGGACATTGGTTGCATTGTTAATGCAGCTGAATTTATAAAAGCTGACAATGCATGTTCCTTTGTCTAGGCTTTGTTTGCATCTCACTTTCATAAGAGACTCAACAATTTATCCACCTGCTATACACAGGAAGATTAGCAATTGAAGAAGGGCTGCAATGTGAATGGTCATCATCTTTACTCATTTTACCTCTCTGAACATGCAAGTAGAGAACTTTGAGTTTAATCTGATCTCTCTCTGTCTCTCTCTCTTTCTCTCTCTCTCACACGCCCGCGCGCGTGCACAGGCATACTGACACACATGCATGCACACACAAACAATTGAAATGTTTCTTTAAATATTGAATTATCAAAGAAGTTTTAGACATATTTGGCCATCTTGTGGAGTTATGTCTTTGTCACTTTATGTCATATTGTGATTCTATGGGACTATGTTCATTCAGCATGAAAACTTTATTTCTTAGGAGAACACGGGGTCACATTCTCAAGCTTAATTTTCATTTTCTCAATTTTGATGGAATCAATTGTGGTGCATTCTAATCTGGCTTTCTGGTGTGTTCTAATCTGGCTTCGTGGCATTCTAATCTGGCCTTTTATTCTGCACCAGGGTCATGAAAACTCCATTGACAATTCGTTGAATCTTTCTGATGCTTGGGAGTTCCAGGAAAATGAGAACATGATTGCCCGGAATAAATTACGTTCAATACGAACAAAGCTAGCAGTATTGGAAGGGAAAATGACTCTTGCAATCATGTATACACTCTTCTGTTCGTCTAATGGCATTTGACTCTGGTTTGCCTGGCCACTTACTCAGTCTTGTTGTTATTTTAAAAGCAATGCACAACAGATAATTGAAGAGAAGCAGGAAAAGATTGATGATGCACGGAGAGCTTTACGACTTCTTCGTACTGCTTGCATAGTTTGGCCTAATTCAGCCTCAGGGGTGCTTTTAACAGGATCATTTGACAGTTGGGCCACCAAGGTTAGGTTCCATCTTAGTGACCACATATAATTGATAGGAGGGGGCATCCTGAAGAATGGTTCTGAGAAGTTCTGTTTGCTTGACTCTGAAGCTTTTTCTTTATTTTAAAAAGTGCATGATATCTGTCTTTTGTGGTTTGATTTTAGTTCTGCTAGTACTTCTCTATACTGAATTTCAGAGAATGGTGGGAAGGCAAGTTTCAAGCTTTTCCTTTATCCTGAAAGGAGCACAATATCGTTCTATTTTGGTTTTAATTTTTCTAGTACTTTCTTTTCTGACTGCAGAGAAAGATGGAAAAGTCAAATACAGGTGTCTTTATGTTGTATCTCAAGTTGTATCCTGGTAGATATGAGGTATCTCTCTCGGCCAACTTGATTGTAACATAATCTGTCAGGTTTTCTTTAATGAGACCATCTCAGCAGGTTTTATCTTATGGCACAGATCAAATTCATTGTTGATGGGCAGTGGAGGATTGATCCCCTACGCCCCACTGTCAACAACAATGGATTCGAGAATAATCTACTTATTATCACATGAAGACCACTGTCAACAACAATGGATTCGAGAATAATCTACTTATTATCACATGAAGACACGGCATCGCGTAGAGGTACAGGTAAGAACTGAGATGTCTTGTCATTCTAAACGGAAGATGAATCAATAGATGCAGCAGGTTCGCAAATAGATAGAGGGTGCAGTCAGATGCTAATTTTCTCACGAGGCGATTTCTAAAGACAATTAGGACATGTGAGTGTCGTTGATGTGCAGTGTAAACATGTCCATTGATAATGGTTCGATTATCATTCAATGGAATCTTTTGACAATCTCTAGTCATGTAGTTTGTTTATCTCATTGTTGAAAATGGTAAAAATGCAAGGAAAGCAAATCTTCTTGAGGCCTTTTTGGATCAATTTCTGTGCCCACCATGCATGCAGGTTTGGACTGCATGGACACCAATAAGCTGGTCAAATATTTTTGGTTGAAACACAATAACAAAGCCGAAGCAGTTAACCATTATTTGCAAGAACAGCATTATAAGTTGTTTTCCGAGTTCTTAAAGAGAGCTGTTATATCCATTGGGAGGCAGATGCCAAGTGTAGAACCACATATTGTATTATTGAGGCTCGGTATAAAATGCAATTGCTCATGAACATGTTTGTACAAAATTGCAAGCTTCCATCCAGCTTTTCCAGAATACCTTACACGAGATGTTACAGCAATTTGTTCCACAGTGCTTTTGATCACTTTTTCAGTCAAATGTATAAAACTTACAGGGAAAAGAAGCGGTTATGTGCAGACTGAGCTAAATATCGCCAAAAGGTGCAAATGTATGTGTTAACGTTTTCCAGGAAAGAAGTTGAACTGAAGACCTGGTGGTACACTTACAAATTCTCCAAGATGCAAAATAAATCCTCCAATCAATTAAGCAAAAAGAACTATATATTCGGGTAGGTTTGGAACGAAAAAGTTCCACTAGCTGTACAAATACATTGTGCGAATTACATCTCAAAGTTCCATGAGCTCTCAGCAGATAAGTTTGGCATGTGCAGCCCCGCTGCTAGATTGAACGATGCCAAAATCTGAAATAATCAATTGGGAAAAAACTTGCAAAATGATTAATGAAAGAACAAAAGATGCTTTTATTCAATTTGAATATTTCAACAAATTCATCTGCAACTGCTTTCTGGAGAAGATCATTTATCTAGCTGAGGAAGAAGATTTATATGTAATTTTAAAGATCATGAAAAAAGTAAAAAAGTGAAAGATTATGAAGTATTTATCTTAAAAGCCATTCATAATGAACCATAAAAGAGACTTTGCACTTTCAAATAATGTTACAATTTTTGGGGCTGCTTGTGCGTAAGATACTAGATACTGCAGCCTTCACCTTATCAGTGAGAAAAATAGAATAAAATTCTGGTATACTTGCATAGCTGAATGATTGTGCATAAGGTACTAGATATCACAGCCTTCACATTGATTCAACTACATTAAAAGTCTTATCCAAACCATCTGTATATGCAGCCATGTTGTGAGGAATGCAACTAGTTTTACACTAGCTTCTTTAAATGGAACTCAAGACCATGTAGACTTTTGTCATCGGTACCCTACTTGAGGGGAGGATTTTTTATGGACAACAGAGATAAGCATGCAATTGATTTTCCCATATTAGTTTGTTCAACACAAAAATGTGTTTTAGTCACTGAGGATTTAATGATTCAAGGGGCTATTTTCTATACCTTAAACCTTCCTTCTTGGCTCAGCGATGATTTCCACAACCACTCAACTCTCAAATTCTTGCTCACCGTCTCATATGAAGCTCTAATTACATCATTATCAAACCTATGTGACACTGCCAAGTCCCAAGAATTCTTCCCAAAATCATAGCACGGCTCTAACAAAGTTGTCTCTCTGGGTGCATAGCTGTACTTTAACTTGCGATTCCTTGAAGCCAATTCGTAGCTAGCAGAGGCCTTGTTGGCTGGATCAAGAACAAGAGTTCCATCAAGAACAACCCGGTTTCCATTCCTCGAGTGAGTGTAAGTCCAATTCAGCTGTTTCTCTAATACATTTACTGTGTTCATGAATTGAAACTGGACATCCTGCACAGAACCAAAACCGATCCAATCTAGAAACTCCTTGAAAATTGGAAACACCATGTTTGGTTTTTGTTCTTTTAGTCCCAGTTCAACAAAAATTTCGTCTAAACATACAAAATTCTCTGTAGTTATAAAGATATGCCCTGTTTGGTTGCCAAGAAAAATTACTAGCACCTAGAGGAACAAAAAATATATTAACAAACGCACAGAAAAGATTTCAACTTTGAAGGACTTTCACATAATTATTTTTAATTTGTTGTCCTCTCAGAGTAACCAAACAAAGATGTCTCACAACACAGTAACACAAAACAACTGGGCCATACAGAGAAAAGGTACTCGCTTTCCTTGAGCAAATTTTCAGGCAACCAAACAGGGCATAACAAAATAGCAACCAAGTACCTGTTCGGGGACATCATAGTCAATGAGGAAGAAGCCAGGCTTCTCGATAGAGAGGGAGAGGCCGGCGACCTCGACGGCTGTCCCACCGCCGAAGATGGCGCTGCCGACGACGGCTCTGAGCCTGACGTCCCCAGCGTTGGCGGCGAGCGTTCCAATCACGCCTTTGTTGCCTCTCACCACAACCGCGCTTCTTATCATCTCTCGTGCACGCACACACACACAAGGTTCGATGCCCTTTTCTTTGTTCAAAAAATAAATAAAATTTAATTAAAAATAAAGAAGATGTTTAATTAAATAAAGGGTTTATGCTTAAGTTACACGTCACCAATAAAAATATAATCGATTAATTGACCAATTAATGATATACAATTGATTTCCTTCCTTAATTAAGTATAATTACTAATTTATATTTATTTGAATTGATAAATTTAAATTCAAAATTAAAAATAAGTAAAATTAATGATCAACAAAATTTATTACATAGTAATTACAAATAAAAAAATTAGTAATGACTTAATTTTGAGGGATATATTTAGTGCATAAATCGTTACAGTTTATCAAAACTTAATTAATTTGAGTCAAAATTTTTGATTTAGAAACTTTAAATTTTTTTGTTATTTTCTATTTTTGGAGAGTAAAACCAAGTATTAAACCTTCAGTCTGGCTCAGTTTCAGTTGAAATCAAGTCCTATAAGTTTTGATGTTGAGTTGAATCAGAATCTCCACAGCTTGCTGGCCCCTTAATCATATAAGCATAATGTAACAGATGAGACATAACATGACAGTATATGATAGACTAATCTGATCGTAATTCACAGAAGCAGCAGCCTAAACTGGGGGGGGGGAGGAGGCCATAACTTGGGATATTGCACACAGCCATAAATTGTGTGCTGTAAGAGGATTGGTTTGTGCTTATGATCCAACAAGTCCAATGGGTGATGGCTGGAAGTTGTTAATGTTGGAAGAGCAATGATTCTATGCGCCTACATGTTCTTGTCCATTAGCCTTAAAAAGCACCTTGCTTAACACCGAACAAGTTTGAGTATATTCCGGAGACAAATTACAGTGGGGCACTTAAAACTCGCCGATAATTTTCTGCAGCCCCTGGCTGATGGTGCACGGACAATTTTCAAAATCTTCCAATGTTATCAGGTTTGGCAGCTGAGAGTGACCTTACAGCAAACGTAAACCCACTACCACAGTAGATTCTGAAAAAGGCTTCTTCATCCTGAAATTTGTGGCCTAGACAGACTGTTTGTGGGTTCATTTGGTTGCTTCCGTTCCCTAAGCCAAGTTGGCCATGTTCGCCCCAACCCCATGTTTGTATTGCTCCATCTGCTGCACTTACAATCACATCGAGATAGAAATGGATGACTATGTGTCGTATAAAGGAAATTCAGCTAGGAATACATTCACAGAAAATAATTATTCACCTGTCACTAGAGCAGAGTGCTCAGCTCCAGCTGCAATCTGCACAACTTTCATGCTGTCGAGAGCAAACACTCCAATCAAAACAGCTTGTGGTGTACCTGTTGGAACACAAATCAGAGGGTTTACTTTCGACAGGCAAATGGGATATGCTTTCCAGAGGCAAAGCGTAGATAGGAGTTGTGTGTGTGTATGCATGCATGCAAGAAGAGCATTCAGCCATTGGGCCCATTAACAATAGCTCAATTGACTTCATGATCTAATGTTTGAGTTTTGAAAATGAAATATTATTGTTAACACCATGAAACTTCCACCAAGACCCAAGGAAGTTCAGCAATTTTATTTTACCAATTTTAGAAGACACAATCACAAAGCAATAATGATCAGCAATTCAGAAGATAATAAACACATATCCAATATATCCATGCAAGTGTTCAGAGGTGCTTGTGTGTGCGTGTGTGTGCGTGCGCACAAGTGCATATGTGCATAAAATCTGTACTTCACATAGAGCTATCTGAAGGGTTACCCGAAGAACACTTTATGGGATTCATTTTCTCAAGATCACCAAGTGCCCCATGATGGCTGCCACCAAGCATGAAAACTTCCCCATGACCTGTTAAAGATATCCAGGAGTTACATGAGCAAATCTCACACAATCTCTTTAATCTGTGAGGAAAAGAGATGGGAAAGATTTTTTTTTTTTTTCCCCCCGTAGAGGCAGGGGAAGGAGGGATTAGTGTTTTTAAAAGTTAAGGCAAAGGCAACTGGATAGGAAAGGAAATTTCATCCTGTACCAGTCAATAATAATGCATGATTCCACCCAAGAGCAACTTCAATGAGCTGCAATGACAAAGATAGATGCTGAGGAGTACTAGCATCCAAATAGCTAGAATACCCTCTTCCCCAACTGTACAGACGCCCATCGGCTGATATGACCAGAGATGCAACAGTACAAAGAAGAAGTCAATTGAATGAGTAACATATAATAGACACAACCTTGCACCAGAAAATAACTTTCTTTGGGCTATTTTATAAATTAAACATGATGTTAAATTCAAACCACATTTCCATATATTGTATGTGAGATACTATGTTCATCCCTTGTATCTGTACACTGCCACACGCACCAGATAATGCTGCACTGTGATCTCCATTTGCACTAATTCTAACAATTTTGGTGCCTTCAAGTCCACAAGTAACTTGGGGAAGACTGACCGATTTGATTTTGTCTGTGGAGATACCCAGTTGGCCACGCTTTCCAGACCCAAAAGCATAAACTTGGTTATCTGAACAATCTGCATAAAACTTATCTTGATTAATCTAAAATGCCTGGAGTATCCAGTTCAATTTTGGCATGTGTATAAACTCATTGCCTAACAGGTTATGGTTCAAAATTCTTACTAGAGTTTCAGTTCAAGTTGTTTCATTGAACATAGAAACTCTTACAGAAGACTTCACCTCTGAAAAACCAATTTCACATTTCATCACAATCATTTTTATATTAAATCGTCATATCCATATCCAATCAAATATACCAGAAAAAAAGAACTTTTAAGAAATTGGATCTCCTCTTCACCCACTTCTTGTTCAAATATTGCAAATATGATACTAATCACAGCATCCCCAGAACATCATGTCGTAATTACAGGAAGAAGAAAAGGATTTCTCATGCATTTACCTTTCAAAAGGACTAGCGAATGTCGCATGCCACAAGCAATCTGCTGAACATGCCTACTATCAAAATAAGAAACTTTAACGGGAGTCCTATGTGATGCATAATCACCATGCCCAAGCTGACCAAATGAACCATCTCCACAAGTAAAAAGATACCCTGTATCTGAAAAGAGGCAAGGAGCAAATATTAATAAATTTAAAGAAAAATTAAACAAGACAAGAGCCTCAGTAGGTAATTCAATTGATGCTCTACACAAAACAAACCTCAAATTCGCCTGGGGAGGACAATTCTTATATTCTTTTTCTTTTCTTTTTTTTTCTGGTTTTTTTTTTATGACAAGTAATCTTTCAGGCAAACCCGAGTTACAAATAAACAAATTTCAGTATGTAAGAAAGATCTGATACAAATCATATACCAGAATGAACCTGAAACAAACCCAGAGTGGCTCCATCCAGCAGAGACGTGAATCATCATATATTCTTCCAAGAATTTCACAGGTTTCGGGTTTAAGCTATTGGCCATATCTCCATGGCCAAGCTGCCCAGATGTGCCCCTGCCCCATGTCAGCACTTTCCCACCTGCCAAAAAATTGGAACAAAACGAAAGAAATTGAAAAATTGCATCTCGATTACTTCAGAATTGAATTTCACATAAAAGGCAGAAATAAAATAAAAATTTATCATAATAATAATAATAATAATAATAATAACAGGGAGAAGAAGCTCGAAAAGAGTTGTACCAGATGTCAAGGCAATAACGTGTGCGCCGCCACAGGCGAGCATGGAGATGGGTCCGGTGGCGGAGAGAAAAGGAAGGTGAAGGAGTTGAGGTAAGTGCTCGTCCTCCATCTTGCCTGTTCCCAGCTGCCCGTCTGTTCCTGCTCCCCAACTCCATACTTCTTGTCGTAATTTTCGTTGCTGTTGTTGTCGTCGTCGTCTTCGTCCTGGTTCTTCCTGTCCTTCTTCTTTGCCGTCCATCGTCGGCAAAACTTCTATCTCTTCCTCAATTCCCGGGAAAGGAGGCGTCGGGTTGTCGGACAGCAAGTGCTCTGGTTGAGCCGCGCATGTGGTGTTCAGTTTTTGTCTTGGATGCAGGTGCAACTTTGGGACCGACACCCACCGGTTGTCGTACCATGTCGATGCATGTCATACATAAAAGTTCAGCTCGGCTAGTTACGCTATTTCCCACTAAGGTGCAGTTTTGCAAAATGTTTTGCTATTTTTAAATTAAATTTATTTAATAAATAAGTCTAAAAATAAATTTTAGTATTAATATAATCTCAATCTACTATTATTCACAAACAAAAGTAAATAATAATAATAATAATAAATTCATCTCCTTTTACGGGACAGTATCAACCATACAAATATGTAAATACCTACGCACCTTTGTTATGTTTAGCAATTACGTGGTATATAAGCCATTAACCATAACATCTGATAATAGAGTTATATAAATTTTTATTTTTAAGTTTAATATTTGATTTTTAATTTCTATAAATCCACAAGAAAGAAAGAAAGAAAGTTATAGGGGCATATAATGCTCGACGACGGTGGACATCTTTCCTACAGTTTCTATATGATTTTCTGAGCACGACCAGTGTGTTATACGCCGCTGGCCGTCACAGGACATCCACATCAGACATCTAATTTTCATGAAAGAGCAGTACTGGAAGATTTGCTTGCGCTGCAGCCATATTTTGATTTGTTATTCTGTAATGCTCCTCTTACCTTTACCAATTCTGATATCCAGATCTTCTTTCTTCTGCTTCCTGGCCATGGAAGCATTTATGTCAAGACGGTCGTGTTGCCATGATATCTTGAAGTCATCGCATCGATCGCGTCCTCTTCCATGTGTATTCTTGTGCGTCCGGTTGGGTGGATTTTTTTGTTTGAATTTCAGATATGAGTGTGTGGTTAAATATTACAAGTTGGGAAAAAAAAAAAAAAGGTAAATTAATTAATTTATAAATAAAAATAATTCACAAATTTAATATTTTAAAATTTTAAATTAAAATAAAATGTTAAATTTACAAATTTATTAATCACTTAAACTCTCTAAAATTTCATTTCCACCGAGCAACAATCTAATTATTGATTGCTTTTTTTTCTTTTTATAAGAATGAATATTTTTATATTATATAAAAATAATTAAAATAGATTTTAAATATATATTTATAAGTATTATTAATAAAATAATATAATTATATATAATATATCTTTATAAAAAAAAAACAAATTACTCTAGACTTCGAATCACCAATTTATCGGCCTAATTGTTGAACGGGTCCGATTTTGACAGTTACAGAAGCACCTGGCTGCCCATTTGCGTTATTGAATATTTAGCAATTTGCCGTATTGGCAACCAGTGATCCAAAGATGGAACAACGGCATGGCACACCCCAACTCCCAAGTGGGCCGCGCATGCTTGAGCCACACACAAAAAAATAAAATAAAATAAAAGGGCTTTACTGTTTGATACATTGAATAAAGTAAATCAGTATCATACTCAATGCTGGCCGAATTGATTCTTAGATTTCGGGCTTGCCTGAAAATGGAGTTCACTGAGACTGGAATAATTGTAAAGCTTTCAAATTCATGGGCAGGCCACAGCTGTTCCGAGGCTCAAAGGCCGACCCAACCGGTGGCGCCATCCAGATGCAACCCATACCTCACCCCGTTTCCTCGCATGCCCCAAAGGCCAAACATTTAAAATGAAATTTTCAAATTGATGACCGCGAACCGGTCATCCCACTTTTATATCGTTAAGTAAAAGGAAAAAGGAAACTTGGATATTATAAGTATATATATTGTATATCCTAATAAGTATATATCAGAATCTACTTTTTCTGCTGTAGGACCTTGATTTAGCGGAGAATGCCAAGAATCCCAATTTTAACGGCTCGGTGTGTGTACATCGGTTTGGTGTATGTCTAAGAACATCGACGAAAACGTCGATAAATTCGGTGTGAAAGAATATAACAGGTTGCGGTCATCCTTTGTCAAAGGGAAACTTGAATCTTATAAGCGGATATACTGTATTCCCTACTAGGCTGTTTTGTAGAAAAAAAATAATGATTTCGTGAGAAGTTAGTGTGCTACATATTCTAATAGACTGACTTTTAAGAAGAAGATAACTACTCCGTGAGAAAATGCTGCAGGTATAGAAGCCTGAGGCGAACGAACTTCAAAGTGACTTTCGGAGAAAGATGGCTCTGCCGTCTCATATTTTGCGAGCACGTGAAGTGCATAATTGGATCGTAAATTTGTAATCCCTTTTCCCCATGTTATTTAAACTGATCTCCAAAGAGGTCCAAACCACATGGGAATGAAATGAAGATCGATGAGAAAGCAGCAACGGAAGCAACCCCACAAAGATGGCCATACCCCAAGGTGAAGAAGAACCCCTAGCAGCAGGTTGAATTGACCGCCGAAGCCGGAAGTTGAAAAGCAGCCATGAACAGCACCAAGAAGATAAGCGACAAGAAAATAACTGGCTGGAAATTGGTTGCTGTGTGGCACAACTGAGATTTATAGTCTGTCAAAAATGATGAATAATTGGAGTGGTGGATTAGAAATGGAGGCCAGGGTCTGGCTTGTCTCACCCTGTTCCCATTCAGGACCCCTTGTCTTGGATAGCACCATTCCATCTCCTTCTCCCTACATCTCAACTCATTCAAGAATTATTTATACAAATGTTTTATGGGTTTCATCTTTGATTCTCTTTAATCTCTCTCATCTTCCTTCAATTCTTATTTTTGTCTGCCCATTAATCATCTTCATTAGAATTTCGGTTTAGAAATCCTTTGTGAATGCAGCGTAAATCCCATCAATCTTTTTTCCTTGTATTATGCACGATCACAATAACTATATACAATAAATTTCACGTACATTGGTTTGCGTCAATTTGAGATTATTCTATGGGTCGAACTAAATGAACTCGGGATTTAGTGGCCCAATCAAAATCAGGACATATGGCAATGAATAATTAAAATATTATTTTAAAGTTTTTTTAAAAATAAAAAAATATTTATCGTGCTAATTTAAAGAATTTTATTTAATATAAAGTCCACCATTATTTCCCATGCCGTAATCGGCTGAAGCTGATTAATAATTCATCTGTTCTTTTCACCTGCGTCAAAATCAAGAACTCCCTCCCCGTTGGCTCGATCTCTTTGAGAACGGGCACCGTACACGTGTCGCTGCTTGGGTCTGGATTTCTTTTCCTACACGATTGTACTGTTGCTAACCCCGAAGCCCCGTCTTCAAGGCTCGGGCCCCGCTTAGTTCGTCGTCCCCTTTCTCGGTCTTATCTGTAACTCGGGACTGAAAGCGAAACTTGTCTGTCGGACCCACTTCACACAACCTGAACCTTTATCAGCCCCACTCGTCATCTGCCACGTAGAATGGGTTGTTCTCTTTGTGGGGCCCAACACCCACCAACGGTTCCGTGGTGTGGATCGTCGGCGGGCAAACATGGATGCCCAGAAAGCGGCTCGGCCCATCTCAATTCTTATTTGCAAAAAAAGAAAAAAAGAAAAAAAAAGAATGCTAGAAAAAAAAAAAAAAAGGGTTAAAATGAATTACAATCATGTGCATTTTAAGCATTACCTTCAGCAATTGGAAATACGAAAGTGATTGAATCTTTGATCGTTAAATCATACTGCATAATTATCTGATTTAATAAATTAAAATGTGTTTTGGGCGTCGATACACACATTTGTTCAGCTGACTTAAAAAAAAAAAATACATTTATTCATAACAATCTTAGTATATCGCGCGAGTTCTTTTCTGATGCAATATCGATCAACATTAGAAACAATTTCAAATTTCAACCATTGGAGGATTACTCGATACTTGGGGGAAGAACCAATTACCGTTTTTCAGTTCGATTACCCTTCAAAACATGCACATCGAATGAAATGAGGATGAAAGGAGTTTATCTCCTTATTTATTGAGAGAGAGAGAGAGAGAGAGAGAGAGGTCATGTTCTTTCTTTTTGACTTATAAATGAGAGAGAGAAAGAGGGAGAGGTCATATTCTTTCTTTTTGACTTATAAATGATAATCGATAAGAATATTATAATGTAATAACATGTATTTGAATACACGTGAATATAAGAGGACAGTAAATTTAATTTTTTATTTACAAATTAATGTATTTATGAAAAATTAAAAAAATGAGATTAACATATATATTATGTTATATTTTATTTTATATTTTTTTGTTAAATAACAACACGTTTACTTTTTTGCATGAATAGGATTGATAATTGGATAAAGTGCCAGTGGACACCTGATGGCAATTGGCCCTACGAGGCGGACAGTGTTTGAATTAATCAAAATTAGGTAATACCCGATTCGTTAGATCGTATAATTTCCCATCACGTTTACTTTTTCGCATGAATAGGAATGATAATTGGACAAGGTACCTGTGGATATCTGATGGCAATTGGGCCTACGAGGTGGATAGTGTTTGAATTAATCAAAATTAGGTAATACCCGTTTTGTTTGATCATGTAATTTCCCATATATATCCTTTTTTATTAATTTTTGGATCAAATTTTGTCATTCAAAATTTTCTTTCTTTACATATGATACTTTGTCTTAATTTGCAATAACTAAATAAAATTTTTTAAATAAGATATTTATCGTAAAAAATAAAAAGTAAAAAATTATTGGATCCGAAGAGGAGTGCCCATTTCGTGGTGCCAATCCTATTTAGACTTCAGGAGATATGAGATGTCCAAAGGACATCATTTTCTATGACGTTCCCATATGACTCTCTGTCCTGATGAGTTCCAGTTCCATGCCCGACCAAGAAACTGTCCACATTTCCATTCTTGAAATTGATTGGTTCGCCTTCGACACGATAAATTATTAATAAATTGGCATTTTCAATATAATTAGGTAGAGTGATCCCGTTGTATTTGCAAAGAGATAAATTAAATCGGGTTGGTCGCTGCCTTCCGTTTTAGTTTCTCCTTCTTCAATACCATTTTGATCCTATCCCTTTGTTGTTCGTAGTCGACCACCTTGTGATCAAAGAAGTAATTCCGAACATCGTTCTTTTGTTCCTAAAAAATGCCCCCAAGAAAAAAAAAAAAAACTCGTTTCCAAGCATCGGTTAAAGAAAGGAACCCACAAATGTTTGTAAAAGGTAGCACAAAAACTCTTATTTCCAAACATTGAATATATAAAAAGAACCCCAGAAAAGGAGGAGCGTGTTTGAACAAGTCTTCCTGACAAGCCAATACTTAGAGTCTCTTTTAAGAACAATGAAAGCAATTTGCTTTAATTTCAATGCCTTGACTTGACTAGCGGGAATCCGGTGCATGCATCCATCAAAGATGAAAACAATAGGAGACAATTACAATAGCCCCCGATGTTACGCTGGGCTGATGCGAGATAAATACTGATCTGCAAAGTATCATTATTACGACAATTAATTAGTTATTTTATTAATTAATGATACAAACCACAACCTAATGTCAACCTGTTTTTGTTCCGCATCAAACTTTCCTCGTACATAAAACTCTAAATGTTTTCCACGTTGATACGGACATTATATTACACATTCGTGGGAGCACCATATGTCAGTGCTGGCGAACCTAATTGCATCAGCCAGATGTTATGTGATAGATGAAATCTTAACGGAGAATCAAATTTGGATCAAAATTAAAGGTTCGACTAGGTGAATTTATAAGTGATAGATTTAAATAAATATAGTTAATTTTTATATTATATACAATATATTTTATATTATTTATAAATTATCAATAATATATATACATATAACATGAAAATTAATTGTGTCAATCTAAGTCTAATATTTTTAATTTACCTAAATTTTCCCATTTAAAAATTGGACTGTGCCGTCAACATCTTCAATTGGTCCAAGAAGAGCCAGAAGTCACCGCCAATTGAAGAACTGACAAGGAGTTAAACCATAACACAACTTTTGACGGGTGAGAGCATTTAAAACTTTCTCGCTGCTGAAAGTTTCAAAATTTCTGTCGTCACGCTGCTTGAAAAGACTGACATGATCTTGAAGTTTAATTAAAAAATATAAGAAGACTTCCGCAATCTTAGCTCAGTAATGATTTTTTTTTTTTTTTTTTTTTTTTTCACTTAAGCGGTATGCAGGTCTCTTAGGTAGAGTCTCTCTACAAAGATTAATAGTTTCTATTTTTTTTTTCTCCATGTATATACAAATTCCATTCACATAAATTTACAAGTGACTCAATGTTCATGATACATCACTTAAACAAAAAAGTTAATAAAAATAAATTTTTTTTTCTCAATAACATCAAGTGCACCACACCAACCTAAACAAGCACCATCTCAGGGAACCTAAATCCACGAGAACGTGTATAGGAGATGAAATGCTACGACACAGAAGGGGCTATCAAAGGCAAAAATGTTGCATATATATCACTACGTAATCATAATTACAACTGATAAGTATGATGGCATTATAGGGCATGTGGAAGCTCATAATACCATATGACAACTCAGTAAGCCCAAGACCAAAATGGCTGATCTTCTACCGTGAATTCAAAATTACTCGAAGTTGCAGCTGGGTGATGATAGAGTTTTGTGAAGAATGGTGGGAGTGAAAAGCTCCTGCCGAGAATATCTTCCTCACCTTGGGAGAAATCTGATTGGTGTGGCTCAAAAACATTAGAAGAGTCAGCGGGATCAAGAAATGAATGTGGGCTGTCCGAGTCAAAGGCATCACTTTTAGCTGAACTTGCATCTTCTTGTTTAGCTGTCACTCTTACTAAATTGGGAACCATTTGAGTAATGGCACTTGCAAATGGGACTTGAAGTTCTGGACAGGGTGAATGGGTGACATTTTGTGGTTCCAGGCCTTCTATACTCTTCTGTCTCACAAGCAACTTCTCTTTCAAGGCACGAACCTGTTAAAACAAAAAACCTAAAGCATTACACAATTGAGAACTGTTAAATATTAATATGTGTTCTATTTGTGTGGTGCTTACTCAATAATTTTAATTTTTAAATTAAATAATTACTTAATTTAATATTATAATTTTATGATATGTGATTTTTATTTGTTATTGTCAACTTTTATAAATAAAATAAATATATATTTTGTCCACATTTTTAATGTTTTAATAATAAATTTAATAAAATTTAATATATAATTTATTTTTAAATTTTATCGAATAATTTATGAAGCAATTAACTTTTGGAAGACACGGCAGCAAGTACTTTCACATTGAATTACCTCATTTTTCAAGCTCTCCTTCTCCTTGAATAATTTATCAAAGTCAGCCTTGAGCTTCTCATAGCCAGATTTTAAGAAATCATGGTCCGTTTCCAGCTGTTTGTTCTTGAACCGAGCCCTCCGGTTTTGAAACCATATTGCAATTTGGCGAGGCTGCAGGCCAAGTTCCTGGGAAAGTTGCAACTTCCTCTCTGGTTCAAGCTTGTTCTCCGCTGCAAAGTTCCTTTCAAGAAACTGAACTTGACAAGCTGTCAGCCGCCTTTTCTTTCCAGGCTGATTAAGGCACGCATCAAAATCTTTATTTTCTTCTTTTATAAGCGTTTGGAAGGGTGGCCTATCCATGTTGTTTGTTCTACCGGAAGCATTCTCATAATCACCCATTAATTTTGAACCTATCAAAAAATAAACAATAATATATATATATATATACAAACACATTTCATCCTCATATCATCATTAAAATAAATAAATAAATAAATAAAAGCGTTCAACTGAAGCTCTGCATAAAACCAAGAACAAATCTTGTTTGAATTATTCATAAAACAAGTAAAATTAGGTGACAAGGAAATTGCTTTATAGCTAGGAGGGTGTCAATCTTCATTTTTTTTTTTTTTTTCAATATGGGATGCTCTCTCCAACATAAAACAAGTAAAATTAGCAATAAATGAAGTTAAACCAGAGGTCTAATATATAGAGCAGAACAACCTACGACTGTGCAGGAAAGGCACCCACCGGACTTCAACTAAGTACCAGGAAAGTGGAAACTCTGTCTAAAAGACAATAAAAATCATGATAGTTTCTAGTAAATAAGATTCCAAGTCCCCGGAAACACCAGATAAACTCTTACTCTCAGAAACTACAGTAAGGAACAAGTGCCCCAAAACAAAATACAAACATTAAACAATTACCAAACACGGCAAAAATAAAAACAACGCAACAAAATTTTAATTTTAGATTTAATTAAAAATCTATTTTTATTTTATTTTATTACAATATGATTCGAGGCTGATTAAGACCCATCATTTGAGATTACATGAAAAAAAAAAAAAATCTAAATTATCTCAGCATAGAAATCGAAACGATATAGAGAGCCATGATTACAAGGGGGCAAAATTTACCACGAAGCGCAGCAGAAGAGGTAGGAATCCAGAGAGGGTCACATGGGAACTTGTCATTTTGAAGCAAAAAGGCCACGTTAGAATCTCCACAGACTGTGTCACCTGCCATGGCTTTTTTACCCCCCCCTTTCTTATCGTTCTGTAGTTACTGCAGTTGTCTTTTGAATAATTCCCACAGCCTTTTTAAAGGGTCATATTTTTCAGAGACAATATAAGAAAAGAAAATGGCTTCTGCTCGTGACAAAAAAAAGGCAGTGATCAGAATTGCTGCAATGTGGAAAGCTTATTACTGCTGGAGAAAGCCATCGCCCATCAGACATCAGCGGAGAATGACAAGGAAAAAAAAAAGGGTACAAGTTTGAACCTTTGGCAACACAAAACTAGCAGAGAGAGTTCAGCAGAGAAGTCGTACGTTGAGAGCTTCTGTGTGTAACTTCTATCTGCTAGAGAGAGAGAGAGAGAAAGAGAGAGAGAGAGAGAGAAAGGCTTCTCAGGAAAGCAGAGCTTGATGGGGATTTATAGAAGCGATTGGTGATGACATTTGGAATTGCTTCTCTTCGGGGCTGACGAGCCCCGGTTGAATTACAATAATATCCCGCAGACATTACTCTATATTTATTTATTTCTTTTGTTAATTAATAGAGATATGGAAACTCATATTTTTAAAAGAGTTTGATTAATATCAAGGCACTGAGAAGTATGCCACCCATATAATTTTTCAATTTAATAATTTTTTATTAAATTACTAATATTAAGATACAATTACTTCATTATTATCAAATTTTATTTTTTTAACTTAAAATTATTATATGAATGTAAAATTTTTTAATATTAATATCATTAAAAAAATCATATTTTAAAATTTATAAGTTATACTTTTATAATTAATTGATATATTGTTACAATTAATGATAAAAATAAAAAAATAAATTATCTTTAAATTTTATTAAAAATTTTCTATTTTACACTTTAAATTTAAAATATGTTTATATTTCACATACTATATTTTTAAGAATTATAAAAAAATACTAATAATTATAAATAATAAAAAATATATTATATTAACTCATTATTAATAAAAATTACCTTCATTGTAAAAACATTATTTAAATAATATCCTTAAAATTATTATTTTTTTAATCTTTTATCTCCCCGTCCGACTCTACTCCTCTTGTACCATCACCTTCACCCCGTCAACTATCGGCTTTCTCTCTCTCTCTCTCTCTCTTTTTTTCTCGCAATAATTTCATCTATCTTAATTTTATTTTATCACTTATACTCTCTCTTTTTTATTATCAATTTTATTAATTTTTTCTTTTCTTTTTAAAATTTCATCTATATTAATTTTAATTTTTTCCCAAGACACTATTCTTTCTCTTCCACCATTGTCTCCATCTACTCACCACCATTGTTTTGTCGTTTTCCTTTTAAAATCCTATCCATCTTAATCTTATCTTAGTATCTCTACTCCCCCTCATCCACCGCTACTTTCACTCACTTATCATCATTTTTTTTAATACTCAACTACAAAGAAGTGGTGGTCACAAAGACAACAAATAAAAATATTTTCAAAGCAAAAAATTATGAATATTAAAATGTAAAATATGAATACAAAATTAAGAAATCGAGCAATGTTGAATCTCAAATAAAATTTTATTTACAATTTGTAAAAATCTTCGCTGAGTGTGTAATTGTCTTCAACAAACTGTGCAATTTAATCCCTCAGAAAGCTGATGTCACGTTGGGTGTCAAAACGGCATAATGAGGAGAATTTTTTCTAAATTATACTCTAAGGGAAAGTGAAGGAATGAATAGGAAAATTTTTGGTGTCAAACTCATTCCTTCTGACTACAACAACCTTATTTAATTACACTTAATTCAAAATTCAACCATCTTATGTCTCTGTGTGAACCTATATGTGCTTTATAGAAGTATTTCTCGCACACCCATTTTAAGCTTTTTATAACAAATTTAATATCATAATTAAACGGTAAAAAATGATTTGTTTTTTAAATTAATAAATAAATGATTTTCTTGCTAATAAACGAAATATTAGTTATTGAGTAAATGTGTGTCTAAATTTAGCAACATTATTTAAGCTAAAATGATTTTCTAAAGACATATTCACAAGTTTTGACATTTGCAACAAATAAAGTTGTCGCTTGTCACATGATTATAAGTTTTAAAACAATACAATTGTTTATAAAGTAGTAGGAATTAATATAACTAAATAAAAATATAGTAAGTTTTAAGTTATTATTATTAACGGGTCATTAAATTTTTCGGCTACTAAAAATTGTGTCTCTAAGTATTTCGATTAGGTTAAGTCGTGCTAATTAAGGTATGGTCTGTTTTTGCCGTCTTTTAATCTCTGCAGCATTGGTTTTGAAATGAAAAACAGAACAAAAAGCACATGCGTTTCCTCTGTCCGATTGCCTAGCGAAACTGATGACCTCGTATAGATCCATTGCAAAACATCGCCAATTAATCTCCGACGTAGGATCTCGCACCAGTCTCAGAGAGCTCAAGCAAATCCACACCCAACTCCTCATCAACGGCCATCTCAGAGACCCCAACATTTTAGGCCGATTTGCAGCCGCCGTAGCCTTGAAAAACCCTCAAAATATTGACTATTCAAATCGAGTTCTTGACCAATGTAAAGCCCCGAATGTGTTTGCATTGAACTCCATGATCAGAGCCCACTGCAAAGGCTCAACTCCTGAGAAAAGCTTTCACTTCTTTAACAGAATCCTCTTGTCCGGCAATGATTTGTCCCCTGATAATTACACTTTTAACTTCTTGGTTCGTGCTTGTGCACAGGTTTTGGCGGTTGGGGCCGGACCGGCCGTCCATGCTGCCATTGTGAAACATGGGTTTGAATCCGACCCACATGTTCAAAGTGGGTTGGTTCGCATGTATGCTGAAATGGGTTGGTTAAACTATAGTATCCGGGTGTTCAGGTCAATTCGTTACCCGGATTTAGTGTGCCAAACAACTATGGTGACTGCCTGTACCAAATGCGGGGACGTCCGTTTTGCGAGAGAATTGTTTGATTCAATGCCTCAAAAAGATTCCTGTGCATTTAACGCGATGATCGCTGGGTGCACGCAATGTGGGCAGCCAAGGGAGGCATTGAAGTTATTTCGTTTAATGCAATTAGAGGGTGTCAAGGTCGATGAGGTGAGTTTGATTCTGGTACTTTCCGCGTGCAGTCAATTGGGTGCTTTAGAGCATGGGAGATGGGCTCATACCTATATTGAGAGATATAGCGTTCCAATGACTGTGGCACTGGGGACTGCGTTAATTGATATGTATGCAAAATGCGGGCACATTGACGTAGCAATGGAAGTTTTTTGGGCAATGAAGGCAAAGAATGTTTACACATGGAGTTGTGCCATGAATGGGCTAGCCATGAATGGGGCTGCTGACAAGTGCCTTGAATTGTTTTCTGTAATGAGGAAAGACGAAGTTTTGCCCAACGAGATCACTTATCTTGCAGTTTTAAGAGCTTGTAGTGTGATTGGATTAGTTGAGAAAGGTCATCAACATTTTGATTCGATGAGAAAAGATTTTGGGATTGAGCCTTTCGTTGAGCACTACGGGTGCATGGTTGATTTGTACGCTCGAGCAGGCCTCTTCGATGAAGCCTTGAATATTATTAATAGCATGCCAATGAGGCCCCATGCAGGTGCTTGGGGTGCTTTGCTGAGTGCTTGTAAATTGCACAAAAATATGGAATTGGGGGAACTATGTGCGAGAAAGATAATTGAATTAGAGGGTAAGAATCATGGTGCCTATGTGCTGTTATCCAACATATTTGCCGACTCCTGGAATTGGGGGAAGGTTGAAGACGTGAGGCAGACGATGCAGGATAAAGCTGTAAAGAAACAACCTGGCTGTAGTGCGATAGAGTTGGATGGTGAGGTTTATGAGTTTTTCGTGGGGGATAACTCCTCCCACCCTATGTACGGGAAGATTGATGCTATGTTGGTAGACATTTCAAGGGAATTGAACTTACCAACTTATGTAGAAAAGAATGTATGAACTCTTTGTGGTTGCATTTGTTTTTATCACCGTGAACGAAGGCTTGTGGATTGAGATTTGTTGGGACTGTCATGATATCTGCAATTATCACACAGAGATTATTGCAATGGATGGGAATAGTTTTCACCATTTGAAGGTTGCCGAGTGCCCTTGCATTGGCTATCGGTGACGTAGATAATTGGAGATGTACGAAAGGCATTTCTTTTATTCAGCTTCCCACAAGCAGCAAGGGGATATCAGTTCCTATTGTTTGTGAAACAAAATGCTTAGAACTAAAGAGTTGCTCGCAGCTTTGGAATTTGCTGGGCTACCTAAATGTTAACGGGCTCGGGCAAGTTGCGTTCAACTAGACCAGGCAGATCGAACTTGAAGTGGAAGTGATTAATCGATTAATACTTGGGCAAAAAATTCATTCCATGTCTCCCACCCCACAGAAAATGTGCATTTCACCTTCAGCACCAACCAGACTTTAAAATCTGTACGGGATGCATTTATAAACGATTAAATTATGTTATATATATTTAAAAGTGGATCTCTACCGCATCAATGGGGATGTAGCTCAGATGGTAGAGCGCTCGCTTAGCATGCGAGAGGTACGGGGATCGATACCCCGCATCTCCATTTTTGTCTACTTCCACTCAATTTATCAAAAATTCAGACCATTCTCAATAGCATCAACTGAAATTGCTTTTGACTCACAGTAATTCCAAATAAAATCAATTGTGAAACTTTCCATTGACGATCCAACGGGAGCATTTATTTGCTAGATTATGTGGCTTGCATCCAAGTTTAAACACACGTGGGATTTAATAAACATCCGGTAGCCTTCGGGGCTTCTTCAGCCCAATGTGCCAATCTATTCGAATTTTGAGGGTCTTCAGGTCAAGGTCCCGTGGGGCAAGTTCAAGGAAAAAGTTAAAACGCGGGTTGCCAATTGCCAACTTAACCATGTGGCCTCAACTTTGCTGGTTGCTGGTTGCTGGTTGCTTTTTCTAAAAGCCAGAAGCATGATTGCCTAATTTGCCTCAATTTCCCGTGCCCACCTCAATTCAGCTCTACTTTATCTTTTGTGCACGTGAAATTCTGAACCCCGGATTAGAACTTAATAAAAAAAAATTAAAATAAAAACAATATAAAACGTTAAAATGAAAACTTTGCCAGCAAACTCGCAAGATAATGTTGTTTCAATATGCGAAAACAAAGTTACATGAAAATTAGGGGAAAAAAAAAAAATAAAAGGAGAAAAAAAGAGAGCGACGGATTCAGAACACCCTAACCCATACAGCCTGACTAGGAATGCCACCGTGGACAACAAACGTCATATAATATCCGGGTGGCGCCACGCTGGCATTGGTGGGCCCAACGACGCTGATTTTATAAGCAAACGCGGACAACTGGACGACGCTCACGGTGTTCAGAACCACCATCCTCTGGTTCATGCCGAACGAGTGCGTCGTGAATGACGGCGCTATCAGAGCCAGGGAGACCCCCCACTCGGGCCGGTAAACGGACAGCACGAACGTGACGGAGAACATCTCGTTATACGCCACCGTTTTGTCCGCCGACTCCACGGTCAAAATCGAAGGCCTCATGTTCGTGTACCGCGGGTCCAGATAATGTGGGCGAAACGCCTCCAAGCTAAGCTCGGTCCTGTGCGGGTGCGCCTTGAAGTTGTACGTTGCGTACGGATTGCTACCGCCCACTAGGATGCTGCCATCTGGCAAGAGCGCTGCCGTGGAATGGTACATCCTGGCGATCTTGGACGGGCTCAGAACCACGAATCTCTGGGTCGGATTCTCATCCGGGATATACAGAACCGGAGTGTAAACCGGGTTCCGGGCATCGTCCCAACCCGCCGTCCCATTTGCTGCACCGTTGATGATAAGAACGTCGCCGCTGGGTAAAAGTATCATGTCGCCCATGACCCGAGGCGTTGGCATCCGCTGCATGGCCCATTCCGCGTTCGGATCCGTCACCTTTAATCTCCCGCAAGTCCTTGACGCTTCCGCGTAAATGCCCTTATCATTGGCTTTAATATACGCACCTTGCTGTGACCCGCCGCAAATCATCACCTCCGCTTCCGTCAACGACTGAGTGGAGCCATTGTTCTGGAATCCGGTCAACCGGAGAGGAAGCAGAACGGAAGAGCCAGTCGACGGGTAGTTCCTACGATCGCCGCCGGGGATGATCGGATACTCTTTAACCACTCTGTTTCTTGTATAATCAAGCAAGATGGATCGGTTGTTGGCGAAAATAAAGAGATTGCCGTCTGGCAAGAGGTGCAAGAAAGGATAAAGATTGTTCTCCGCTCCTGGGTCTTTCGTTTGCATCAAGAAAGGCAATGTTATATTATCCATTTTTGAAGAATTCTTGGGATAGAACTCGTATGTGAAAACCCTTCTTCCGCCGACGACAATGATGCGTCCGTCGGGAAGTATCTGATTACTTGCGTACCATCTCCGGTTCCAGAGAGGGCTAACGAGCTCAAACCAATCGCAAGAATCATCGTCGCAGGGGATGAAAATTCGAATCACACGATCGCCTCTTCTGTCGCCGCCGGTCTGGACGAGGGCGCCGGTGGAATCGAGGGAACCAGAGGAGCAAAACGTGTTGGTCTGGATCATGAGAGGGCGGAATGTGTTGGAAGCGACGTCGTAGAGGACGGAGTGAGCGGTGCAGTCTTTGGGTTTGACGGCGTCGTCGTTGAGACGGCACTTGCCGTCGGGGAGAGAGAGGTTGGAGAGGCCGAAGTCGGTTCGGTCAAACATGATGACCTTGTTGTTGTTGAGGACCTGCATGTGCATGGCCGAGATGCCTATGCTTTCTTGTAGTAGAACCCAGCTTCCTCCCGTCACTGCCGTCCTGTAGGGCCCCGCAAAGGCAAGATGCGACGAGCAAAGGACGGAGAGACAGAAAAGGAAGGCGTAGCCGAGTAAAGATTGAGTCTTGATGGCCATTGGTGGTTTTGTTTCTTTTGGAAGTTGGGTTCAGTTCATGCCTTTCGGAGGAGCAACTGAAGTTTACTCCCTTTTATCCAAGTTTTTTTTTTTTTTAACTTAGAAAATTTGAGAGAGCAAATAACCCCCAACACTTCTGTCACGGTATATTACTCACGAACTTTTAACTAAATTTACCGGAGAAGCATACTCTCAGTAAAGTTGGTTTTGATCTCAAAAAAATAAAAAAAAAAATTAATAATAATAATACTAAAACGTTAGATTAGCCCACGACTGTTTGAAAGTTTTTATTCATGGCATATACGGGCTACGGGCCTCCACGGCCTTGCTCGTCAGTCCCTACTCTTTAGTCTCGGATTGCCCAATATGGCTTCCCTAGCCCCGCAATCTGAATAGGATGATTTCTCACACTTGATTACTTAAATTAGGATGTTAAAAGTGTTGACGTCAAACTAACATCCGATACCCGTTTGGTTCTTCCATTTAGTGGGAATCTATCAGGTACGACTACGGCAAATATAAAATCTGACGACGTGGGGTCTCCCCGTCAAGGATGCTAAGCTCAGCGCATGTTGAGTGTCCCCGTAAAAGATGCTCAGCTCAGCATAAGTTGAGGAATCAATGAGTCGGGTCAAGGCCGAACAGCTGCAAAATGTGAGAACAACTTTGGGGCCTCCAAGTTAGAATTCGATATTCATATTCTAATGTTTAAGTAAATAATGAAAATCCACGAGAAAAAAAAAAAAAAACAGAAGAAGAAAGAGAGAATAAGAATTTTACTATTTGACAAGTATGGTTCTCTTTTATATATATATATATATATAAATATATAAACTCAATTTAATATATTTTGCATTAATTAATTATCAGAAATTTGGAATATCTAGTGACTCGCAAGTGATAGACATAAAAACACAGTTAAGGTTTTTGGAGTCTCAGCAGTCTATTCAATCAATCCTTATCACAGTCTTATCTTGCACAGCCAACTGCAAATTCTACCCTCAACTTAGATGTTTGAAAAACGGACAAAAGCCTCGTGAGAGTTTTAGTAGGATAAGTCGAGAAAGGATTGATAAGGACAATGCGATAACCGCGTGCAAAGATAGGACAAAAATTGGAACGCAATTTCAAAGAAATTAAGATAATGAGCAAATCTCCTGTGCGAGAAAGCTTTGTGTAAATATTATAAAACCAAAAAAAGAAAAAAGAAAAGGGTAATTATAATATAAAAGCCTACTCGGTAAGCCGTTGTTTTCTATGGCCCCAACATCAAATCATTTTGCAGAAATAAATTTATGAGGGTTTGGTGCGCATGTTCACCCATCAAATTGGTTTATAATTATAAACCAAAAAATAAATAAATAAAATAAAAAATAAAAAAACCTCGTAAATTATGAATTTATAAATAATTACGAGTCCCCAAACTGAAAACCAAACCTAGCCAAACAAAAAAAAACAAAAAAAACACCGAATTCCGAGTTCTGAGTTGTCTTGTAGCCGTTTTAGCTGAAAGCACCGTACCATCGGCAATTTGAGTTTTACTAAGATTTTTAACGTTCTTCGCATCTTGTGTATGCTTATATATGCTAATCCCCCTCTTTTTCGATACTCTATCGCTCTGGTTTCGCTTCAGCTCGCTCTCTCTCTCTCTCTCTCTCTTTCTCTCTCTCTCTCTCTCTCCTGCTTCAATTCTTTCTCTTCTGTCTTGTTTTCCAATTCCAGCTGGCTAGGTAAGCAAATATTTATTATTTTTTATTTTTTGAAAAGAAAATTGTTGTTTTAAATGAAAATTGTAGTTAATTTTGAATAAAGAAGGTTTCTTTGTTTTCTTCTCTTTTTATATTATTGAATTGTCGTTTTTATTGCTATTAATTTTTAATGATTTCGGATTAATATATTGTACGATGCATTTGGTGGTTGAGGAGGGCGGGGGGGGGTGAGAATATCATTGCGAGAATACTTTGTGCCGTGCAATTCTATGGATGAGTTTGAGCTGTAATTTTACTAATTTATGAAGGATGGAATAGTCAAAGTTTCTAAATTATTGTTTTGTTGAAGGTGGGGTGAGTTGATATTTTCCACTGCGCAGAAAGTGACTTTAAACATCTAGCATGTATTGTTGATCCGGTATGCGTTGGGCGTTTTTCTTTTTTCTTCTTTTTTGGTTGTGGATTAAGAGAAAAAAGAAAAATTGGTTAACTTTATTCTAATCTCATCATGTCGTGCATAGAATTATCATTGTTTGGGGCCACTCGCAGAGCCCACATGGGCCACTTTGAACTCAGCTCTTGTTTCTTTTTTATTTTTTATATATATGTGTTTGTGTGTGTGTGTGTGTGTGTGTTTTGGGGATAATTTTTCGTTATAAAATCAATGTTGTTCTTTGTTGCCGTTGCAGGCTATTGACTTGCTTGTTTTGGGGGGTTTCGGATAGAAGGTGATTGTGTTTTTAGTTGTTTTCTGTGGCAGCAATCTGGGGATTTTTAAAAAGAAGAAAAAAATTTAAAAAATCATAGTGGTACAGATTTACGGGAGTGTTTCATGATTTTAGTGATGATTTGTGGTCTCGATTCTGCCTTTTTGTATCTGCAGTTGATGGATCAATTTTGTTTTAAAGCGTTTTTGGAAGAATTTGAGAATCTATGTTAGAATCTGTTACTGGGCATTGTTTTGCTAAGCCAGTAGATGGTATTGTAATTGCAATTTTAAGATATCACCTTAAATTCTTAGTTGACCTTTCAAATGATTTTTACCATTGTGTATTGACGTTGACATACAAGAAAAGTTGGCTTAGTTTTAACCTTTCATTTTCTAGCAATTAGTCCTTTGGTTGTCTTTTGGTATTTAGCAGGCTTGCTTTGGGTTCATTCCCTTAGATTTGTTGTTTGGTTTTCTTGTCGTCCAAAAGAGATTGCTTGGTCGGTAAATTTGATCTTGTTTTACATGTTTGTAATATACGTTGCCTCTTTGAATGACCAGAATCACACACGAAATTGGATTATAGAACTAGCTGCTGTTTGTTTACATTTACAGTGGATCAATGGTTGGGTGACTTCTAATTCTAGGTTATTTTGTAATGCTTTCCTGTTCATTCTTCCTATTAAAGCCTTTTGAATGCTTTGAAGTATGTGGAAATTTCTTGAAGTCCTAGTATGATTGCACCCTATATATGATTGAAGGTTTTGTCGGGTTTGTGCATTTCACTTTGTATTGGGCCAGAGGTTGTTGTGTCATGTTGCTTACGCTATGCGTTAACTGAAATGGAGGATCACCTGCTATGAAGCTTATGCATCTGAGTTTCTGGGAAATATGAAGTTCATAGAACTTTTTAGGAACTGGCTCTGCAGACTGTTACTGATCTTGTATTACTTGGTGTTATCAGAAAATGGGGCAAGCTTTGGGTTGTATTCAAGTGGATCAGTCAACTGTAGCTGTCAGGGAGATTTTTGGAAAGTTTGATGATGTGCTTGACCCAGGTTGTCACTTTGTGCCCTGGTGTTTTGGGAGCCAGATAGCTGGTCAACTCTCTTTGCGTGTCCAGCAGCTAGATGTCCGATGTGAAACCAAAACTAAGGTTCGTTGCTTCTTAATTATAACTAGTAAATTACTCGTGGCTATTTAAATTTGCCAATGGATGCAGTGCTTAACACAAATTAACTCTTTTGGGAACATAGGAAAATGGTACCAATTGTAGTAAATCAAAGTTTCATATCAGCAGGCTCTGATCTACAGTTTCTTTTCAGGATAATGTCTTTGTTACTGTCGTGGCATCAATTCAATATCGAGCCCTGGCAGATAAGGCTGCAGATGCTTTCTATAAGCTCAGCAATACCAGAGCACAGATTCAAGCTTATGTCTTTGATGGTATGGGCATTTAACTTCTGATAAAATTCATTGTCTTCTTCTTTTTTATTTTTTTATTTTTTTTTTTTTGAGACAACTGACAAAATTCATTGTCAAAGCAATATAATTGGTGACATATTAGAAGAGTCAGATTTATGTCTTCCTATGATCTTTGCCAAGATCTTGTGACTTTGTTTTATATAAGAAAGTTCATTTATTATCATTTGCGAATTCAGGTCATATAATTGAAATGCTTTGAAATATAACCCAATTCTCTTGGAAGAATTGGGCTTTATTGGAACCAAGAAAACTGGATTAGTTGTGAGCAAATTAATTATCATCCATCAGTAAGATGATAGATTTCTCAAGAGACTTTTAATCTTGTGTTAGCCCTTACACAAATTGAAAGATTCAGTACTTGAAATGCCATGGCAAATTGGAGTTTCATTTAATCCCCTTCCTCCTCTCTGTTTTTTTCCCACGCGTGCATCCGGTGGGGTGGGGGAGTTTGTGGGAGAGAGTGGAGGGGGAGCAAGTGCCTTATCGGATTTTTTTGTCCATTTGTAATTTCTGATTTCCCTTAAGACAAAACAACAATAGCCACGTATAGTTTCCTTGACATTTTGGATGAGGCTACAATATTATGAAAATTGAGTTATTTGCTTTGAAGTTCAACCTTTTTATTGTCTAAACATTCTTATGGTGACACACATTCACCTTGCTGGTTTAGTTATTAGGGCAAGTGTTCCAAAGTTGGAACTGGATGCAGCTTTTGAACAGAAGAATGAGATAGCAAAAGCTGTAGAAGATGAACTTGAGAAGGTACTTTCAATTCTGCTGAATATGGTTTACAATTTACCAAATCATTGGGAATATTTGTAACTTTTGTTCTAATTTTGGTGACGTAGGCCATGTCACATTATGGGTATGAGATAGTTCAGACTCTTATTGTGGACATTGAGCCAGATGAGCACGTCAAGAGGGCAATGAACGAGATTAATGCAGGCATGGCTTTGTTCTTTATCTTGCTCACATTTTCTGTACTTTTTCCCTTCAAGCTTGAAGCTCAAAATCTATATACATCTAGTTTATGTTTAGCTAGAATGACAATCAAAACAATATCTATCCTCAGCCTTTGGATTACACATTGATCTCTAGTACTCAGAAAATTCATCTCACTATCTGTGGGTTTTGCTATCACCTTGGTAAATTAAACATATATGCCCCGGAACACAGGCCACTAGATTAATTGTGTATGTCTTGTTCAAATGCAATCTGTGCAGAGAGTTTAATATACTTTTCCTCACTTGTGATAACAGCTGCTAGACTGAGGGTTGCTGCAAATGAGAAAGCTGAAGCAGAAAAGATTCTGCAGATCAAAAGAGCAGAGGGAGATGCAGAATCGAAGTATCTTGCTGGTCTTGGCATAGCTAGGCAGCGTCAAGCCATTGTAGATGGGCTGAGAGACAGTGTGCTGGCTTTCTCTGAGAATGTACCAGGAACTACCTCCAAGGATGTGATGGACATGGTTTTGGTGACCCAATACTTTGACACAATGAAGGAGATCGGTGCATCTTCCAAGTCCAACTCGGTTTTCATTCCTCATGGACCTGGTGCTGTCAAAGACGTCGCTGCACAGATCAGGGATGGCCTTTTACAGGCCAATTCCACTAATTAGCGCCATAAGTTCGCGATGGTATGTGAAGAAATTGGTGATACTGAAAATACTGGTTTATTTTCTTTCCATTCTCAGATTACCACTGAGAAGTAAATAACGGTGGAGGTTTCTTCTTTTGCTCAGTCAATATCTTTAGTAGTGTTAAAATGCTGTTAATTGTGTGTGAGTGTGACAATAGAGCATTGCACGATTGTTCTTCACTCTTCTTGATTACTCTAGTGTGATACTAAATTAGTGATAACACTATCTGATCTGTTTTTAGCTACCCGTCAATATGATTCCCAGTCTACCATATGTCTGAGAGATGGAGACATTGCACCGTGGCCGTTGAAGCTGACAAAGTGTAATTAATCAACTGGATTACATAATCCAATCATTATACCAGCGGGTTATTTAACCTTGTAGGTTTTCAAATACACATTGCCGGCGTTCCGCAGATGGCATTCCACAGATATTTAGCGGATGAATAATTTAGTCCTTCATTTTTTTCAATGTATAATTAGACGATAAAATGAAATCGAAAAGTTTGTGAGAAATGGTATTCAGTAACATGCCACCGACAATGAGTTGAAACGGTAGGAGATTTCGCAAGTACTTCCAGGAAGAGATTGAGAATTCAATACTCATTACCGTAATCTGAAGTTGGCAAATGGTACTGGCACCTACATTTTACTGCCTTATCCTCAGATACATTTAAAACTTTGACCTCAGCGTGAGTGTGGGGGATCCCATTATGTTAAATGACGATGAGCAGTGTTCTTAACCGTGCAGGTAATTAATCTACTCGACACCCACCTTACGTACTAAAGAATTACTTTGAAATGTCTTAAAACTTGTACATATAATACACCTTAAATAGACAATTAAACTGAAAACATTTGTATTATTATTATTATTATTATTATAAGTTGTCGACTCTAAACGAAGCTGAAATATAGGAGAAATTAAACGCTAACTCATTTAAATGAGATGAACAGAACACATATTCAACCAAGTAAAACAGTGCGTCGACGTGGGGCATCCTCAGAATTTGAAGATCGAGGATGCAACCAGGTGATGTATGAAACACGAATGGAACCTTAATTAACAAACTAAAGGAGAGAGAAAAAACAATACTGTTGAACAAAAATCCTGTGTGTATATTTTGCCCAGGAACATGTATGCCCTCCGTTAAGAGCGGGCGCCAGATTAAAAGGGAACAGTTTGACAATGATGGTTCTGGCCACCAACTAAAGCTTATTTTCTACAACACAACTCATCAAAAATCAATAAAACCCGGTACCCCTACACAAATAGATGGGATGTTCATTTCAAAAAGGGGACACTCCATCTTTATCTTTCATTATTGCTCCTGGCACGTCGAAGGCAAAGCAGCCTATGGTTTGAGAGCCAAAGCCAATCCAATCTTAGCACTCCTTTCAATCGCCCTTGTGTCTACCTCTCCCGATATGGTGAACAGAGATTTAGGGCGCCACTCGTGCTGGATGAGAGCACTTGCTCTTCCAGAGTTGTTCACCCGAGCCTTCACTTTGGTCAAAGGGTCTAGGGCATGCTGCGTGCCAATAGTCAAAGTGTTCTCATTGGTTGAAAAGCTATGGGTCAGCTCCGCCCCAACAGCTGTAGTAGTCAATGGGCTAACAAGGTGGTAATAGGATGCAGTAAGGCTGTCTCCTTTGTCATTCCTGTCAAAATCGACAAAACAACCTCGTTTTTAACAGAGCAAACAAACTTCCCAAACTTTCTGTCAAGCTAAAAGCACACTTTTCAACACTGATGTTTAAAAGACATGTCAGTATCGTACTCTTTGCATCCCAGCTAGTTTTGCTCTAAAGAAAAGAAAAGAAAAGCACAGCTCCTACATTATTTAGGAATTTTAAGCCAGCCATCACCACAAACTTCTCAATGTGAGCCAGAAGGTCACTAACACCCCCCCCCCAAAAAAAAACCCAAAAATGTCTGTTAAAATTATGTAAGAAACTCTTGTACAATCTCCTACTCAAGCAGTGTTCAGTTATCCAATGCAAACATATAATAGACATTGGACAAATGGAAGAGAAAAAAAAACACAAAAATGATGTTTTCTTCAGAAAGGAAGTACTCACAGCAGCAAGGAAGCTACCAGATCAGCATTGGTAAAACTCAAACCAGCATTGTATTTGGTGAAGTTTCCAGAGGCAGTGTCAAATGAGATATCAGTCCCAAGAGCGAGAACATCGTTCCCAACGACGCCCGAGAAGTTAACAATGGGATTGGCAGTCAACCCAATGCCAGTGCTTATTCCAGCATACTCATTCTTGTACTGGAGCTCCACCTGTTATCACATCTGCAATTAGTCAGACCAACTAGAGCTACAAATGACGATATTAATTTGATTATCCACCTAGGAAGTAAGCTCAAAGTAAGATGTGCATATATTTCTCATTAGCCAACAATAACTGTCATATATTACACCATCATGCAGCAAACAATGCATTTAATTATCAGGCTCAATATAATGAGAAGCAAGCTCATACAACCAAACTAATTCATGCACATTCTCTTCGTTGAACCAAATGCAGAAAAACAAAATTGCAAGCAGCAACAACAAAAAAGATATATGTATATGGAAGGGACAACGAGGTTTCTTACCTTTCCAGATCTTTGATCAGGAACTTTGAAGCTAAAGACTGTCTTCAGTCCTGGGGCAGGTTCATCAACAGTAAATGTTGTGAGAACCTACAGACCCGCATAATACTGTTAGTTTAGCAGGAAAAGGTTCCTATTATATACGTTAACAATTAATATAAATATATTTACTACACAACAAAACATGAGTCAAGATAACACCACACTTTAATCAGTTATTGCAGGTATAAGTGATAAAGCTGTCTCATTCGTGAAATAGCATACATAAAACATGTTACTCACAGTTTACCAGTACAGATTCTTGCATCTGCATCAAAATGGAAAAGAACTAAAGTATGCTCTGTAAATGGTGAAGAATCTATTTATTGTAGCTCAAATGCAATGAAGTGGCCAAGAACGACCAATTGTGAAGGCTTGTATTAATAGATCTGTAAATTTTATAAAAGATTTATACAAGAAAAAATTCCCATGCAGCTTAAGAGTGTATGTTGGAAAATTTCTAGGACATCTTAGAATCATACAGGATTCATCCTGAAGCAGTTATATCAAAACAGGTGCCAATGTATGTGGCTTGGACTTCAGACTACAGTAATACTCAATTCCAGATAATATATCTGACGAGTCAAGAAGCCTGCAAGAAAGAAACAAGTAGCCAGTAAGCTTTTGTGGCCTACATTGGAACTTGTGTCCACTTTGACATTAGTTGTGATGTTCTTGTTCTTCAATTGGGTGCTCACATCTGCCAAAAACAGCTCATCTCTCTTGATCCCTGTTGAGGTGATTGCCTGCAGTCAGACCAAAAACTAGGTTTCAGGAAGAAAAATGCTCAGCATATAATATGTTAATAGAAACATTAATTTTTTTTCCCATCCCAACACAGATATAAAGCAAATTCAACACTAAAATAGTTAACAGCCATTATTCAGTGAGTGAAGAACCTGCAGCCACAAAAAACAACATTGGGCAATGCTATATCTATGTTGGCAACAGGTTCTACCACTTGGACACAGGTTTTTAACACGCAAGTGATGCAACTTCCCAAAAAGTGCAATCAGAACTGTTGGTTGTACAAGAATGAGACCACAAACATGCACGCCAACGATCATATTGCACTTTCTGTAGGCCCGTGTCACTCCCGAATTAAAATCTAGCATCCACGTAACATTTCCCTCAAATTACAATGCTAGCGCAAGAAATTAAAATGTTGTCCATATATATCATCCAGCACTTGATATTCATCAGCAAACTACCCTCAATTTGGCTACTTGGCAGAAGCACAAAAATTAAACAGTGTTGATTTACCGTTAATATTCCCAATATTTCAGTACCAAAATCAGATAAGAAAAACTAAATACTTAGTGGCTGCCCAAAACGCTCCACAAAGTTCTCGTTTCTTGCTCTCTCCTTCGCATTCAAAACAACCAAACAAGAAAAAAAAAAAAAAAAAAAAAAAAAAAAAAGAAGGGAGCAAAAATGATTGAAAAGAATACCACTCAGTATGCCGATTAATGGATCATTTGAGCTTTCAATGCACATAAACGGAAAATTCAAAACAAATAAATCAATGAAGAAAAATGAAAAACACTCACTACTCCGTTCGCAGTGTAAGTAGTGATAGTAAACTTGTGATCGCCCTGGTAATCCCTATACAGAAGATCTGCGAATCATCAACGGTCATAAGAATTACTCAAAAATCAATTAAAAAACGAACAAAAAAATGATTAACACCGAACAAAACAGAAATCTAACGAAAACTGGCGAAACATTTCACCAAACCTCTAACTTTCTTGCCTATCTCGGAGTAAAGACCAGGGCCTTTCACCATGATTTTCCCTAGAAAATTGATAGAAAAAGAAAATGAGAGAGAAAGCGAGGGCTTCTGAGCTTAGGATATTTCTAGAATCTTTTAGACTCTTTCTTTGTGTTTGTGTAATTTTGTTTGCCTCTTCCTGAAATGAGAACCCTAAATAGATTTATTATTTGTTGTTTTTATTGATAATTGTGAGGTGCGATCTGGACCGTTGGATCTTTCTTCACGGAACGTTTCGATTTGGTAGCCGTTGATTTGCGTCCGAGATGAAGTGCCGGGTTGTTGTGGTCTCGAGAATCCGTACATTTGGCACCTGCGCATGCCTTCGCGGTTCTGCTCTTGCCAAACAGGTTTAATTAATGATTGAGTGCACAACAACAGATACACAGACCGAGACAAATGGACAGAGTTTAGACACATAACATTATTATTATTATTTAAGCTTTTTCGAATAAAAAAAAAAGGTTATTGTACATGCAATCGACAATAAATTAATAAGATGCATAGCAAACCGTTAATTGCATTTTTTAAAATAATTTATTACATATTTTATCAATTTTATTATGTATTAAAATAATTTTATTATATATTTATTTACTTTTAACAGTTTTTTTTTAAAATAAAAAAAAATTATGTGGCTCTCCGTCCATCCAACTTTTCCCTTAATGATTGAGTTAATGATTTATAAGCGCCTAAATAAGAAAAATCAGACCTATGTAGTTCATGATTACGATTGGAATGATGTAATAAATTTTCGATTAAATTCTCGTGCTTCTAAAAATATACTAATATGATAAAATTATGAAATTGAGAACTAAAAATTCAATTAATTCATCTATTTAAAAATATATGTTATAACAAGAGATTAAAACTAAAATTGGATTATTAAATCAATTGGATTAAAATGTGTCCTTAAAGTTTTCAAATACCATTATCAAAGATTTTGGATGTTTCTAAACGCACCAAATATGTAACCGCCAATTGTTGAATCAAGTTTTTGGATCAATGTTATATATATATATATATATATATATATATATATATATGATTTGTCCATGAATTTTGTGAAATAATAATAATAATAATAATAATGATGATGATTTACATCGTAATTACTAATAAAATTTTAGTAAATATTTGGTAATATTTGCTCACTCACAAAAAGAAAATAAGACTTTTAGTTCTCTTTGAAAGTATAAATGCTTGTAATGACATGAATGTGCACATATTTGTGCAAAACAGATGAAGTCAACTATTATTATTGTGAGGTTCTTCTCCAAACCCACAAATCAACTACTGTAGTACACAGAAAAAACTCAGCAAGCAAAGATTCCAAAAATCTATGATGATTTAATTACTAGGGTATTTTCCTAAGAAGAAGGTTGCAGCAATTTAATAGTTCGTTACAAGAATAAAATTTTATTAAAATAAAATTGATACGTGGGTTGATATATTAGATCAAGAATAATGCTATGGCTCAAGTTTTCAAACTTTTCCGACTATCCTACGTAAAAACCAATATCTTGCAACCGAAAAGATTTTAATGATTAATACAAAAAGTTAAGTTTTTCACATAAAAAGAATTAAGAGATTAAACTGCGATAAATATTATTATTTTTGCATTAAATATTAATTTGATATTGTTTAATATTTTCCTATTCTTGCGTCTATAAGTTGTTTCTTGTTATAATTGAAAAAAGATAGCTAAATTTGCTTGAGTCAATAATAGGATAAAAATCTAAATGGGACAGCTTTAGAGTGGTTCTCCAAAATTGCCGCCTCGCATGTCTCTACACTCGCCGTTCCTTCACCACTCCCTTACTTGTTTAGGACCTCAGTTCGTTCTATATTAAAACAAACCATTCGCTTAAATCTTTGCCTCCTCCTGCCCGGCCAAAAGCGAATTGAATTCAGTTTTTGTTTTTTGCTTGGTGGGGTTTGCAGTTTCTCCTCTGTCCCGTCCCGTCTTGGGTCAACAAAGGAGCGTTGCAGCCACGGGGACTTTTTATACCAAGAAACAATAGAGTTTAAATATTGGCAGAAATTAATTTTGCACGCACAACAACAATGGCAACCCTCAATGGAGCATTCTCTCTCTTCCTTTTTGTGTCGTTTGCAGTAACAATACCTTCTGGGCGTGCTGGCATTGCCGAATTTGATGAGTATTGGAAGCAGAGAGCCGAGAAGGCACAAAAGGATGCCCTCGAGGCTTACACATCGGAGCCCTTTAATGTCACCAACGATTTTAACCTACAAGTTAGCGAGTAAGTCTTAATGGTAACCAATGTTTTGTAGTCAAGTGTGATATTAGATTTAAGATCTCGGACCTGCGTCCTACTTTTTTGTAGTAGTTTTTTTTTTTTTTCTTCTTTTTAAAGGTCTCTCTCAAGCTTATGGGAAAAGTTGAAATTTCAGACTCCATTTCTCTCATATTCTTTTCTTTTTTTTTTTTAATTTTAAGAAACACGAGTTTTGATTGCCACGAAAAATATTATTTCAAAGCCTCTATTTAATTTTTGATAGTTTATGAGCAAAGTCTAACTGCAAATTGGCATTAACCTTACCATCAAATTTTGCATGCAGTGCCTTGACTGGGACAAACAGCACTAGGAGGAACTTAATGGGGAAAAAGAAGGGTGGCAAATGCGTGGCCACCAACCCCATTGACCGGTGCTGGAGGTGCGATCCCAACTGGGCCAACAATCGGCAGAAGCTCGCCGATTGCGCCCTCGGCTTCGGCCGCGGGACCACCGGCGGAAAGGGCGGAAAGATATACGTCGTGACCGATCCCTCCGACAACGATATGATTAACCCTAAAGTGGGAACCCTACGCCATGCCGTGATCCACAAGGAACCCCTTTGGATCATCTTCGCACGTAGCATGGTAATCAGGCTCAATCAAGAACTCATAATCAACAGTCACAAGACCATTGACGCTAGGGGAGCCAATGTGCACATTGCTTATGGTGCCGGTCTTACTATTCAGTTCGTCAAGAATGTCATCATCCATGGCTTGCACATTCATGACACTGTTGAGGGCTCCGGCGGATTGATCAAGGATTCCTTCGATCACTTCGGGTACAGGACTCAGAGCGACGGCGACGGCATTTCCATCTTTGGTTCCACAAACATTTGGATTGACCACGTTTCTATGTCCAATTGCAAGGACGGGCTCATTGATGTTGTCCAAGCATCAACTGCCATCACCATCTCCAACTGCCATTTCACCCGTCACAACGATGTAATGTTATCTGCTTTATTATTATTATTATTTTTTTTTTCTTGCTTATAATCCATCGAGTAATGCTATTCAGTCTGACCGAGTTTCTCCTAACTTATCCAATTCCACTAAAGCTCTTACCCAACTCATGATTTGGATATGCGGTGAAGTGTTGTTTGCCCTTCTTATGTCTTGGTTCGATACTTAAGCTTCCTATATACTTTTGAATAATCTATAATGAAATTTGTTCCCCTTGAAAATTCGTTCTAGATCCGTCTGCTTAGGGGATTTCTAGGTGTACATATAGCGTCCTAGGGACATCTCAAAACTAGCTACAAGAATAGAATGTCATGGGGGCAAGTAATATATATTCACATTCAATCATGCCCAAGTATGTCTATCTTTTGTTTACTACTTAATTTTAATTTGATATATAAATGCAGGTGTTGCTGTTTGGCGCAAGTGACAGCTTTTCTGGTGATAAGATAATGCAAGTCACCGTTGCATACACCCACTTTGGAAGGGGATTGGTGCAAAGGATGCCTAGGTGCAGGTGGGGTTTCGTCCATGTGGTGAATAATGACTACACTCACTGGAATATGTACGCGATCGGCGGCAGCAAAAACCCCACCATCATTAGTCAGGGCAACCGGTATATCGCTCCTCATGACCCTTTTGCTAAAGAGGTAATTCATTAAGCACTTTCCATGATCACCCTTCCATATATCCATTCAGAACCTTAATTTGCTATAGCTATGGCGTATAGGAGTTTCCTGGACTAGGATGTCTTTTTTTTTATTTTTTATTTTTTCAAAAGTTTGAATGCATGGACCCGGGTTTGGTTGCAGGATTGAACGTAGGCCTACATTGCTCAATCAGGATGTTGATTGTACATTTATGTTCCTCATTTATCAATTGTAATCATGTATTGCAATTAAGAGTTATAAGAGTGTATAATTTTCAACGTCCACTATCCACATTTCCCTATTTTTTTTTTTTTATATAGTTTTTTCAATTCAAGGGATGTAATAATAATCTTTAATGTGAAACTGGCTTTTAGTTAGGGAAATGCTTCTTCTTTTTTTTTTTTTTTAAGATATTAACAAAAATTATTTGGAAATGTTTCTAACATATGACTATGAATTGGTATGGATGAAGGTGACAAAGAGGGACTACGCATCGGAAGATGAGTGGAAGAACTGGAATTGGGTGTCGGAGGGCGATTTGATGATGAATGGAGCATTCTTCGTTCAATCAGGTAGCCCTAAGGCAAGCAAGCAGTTCTCAAGGCACGAGATGATCAAGTACAGGCCAGGGACATACGTGACCAGGCTTACCCGCTACTCTGGTTCACTTAACTGCGTCGTTGGGAAGCCTTGCTAATCAAGTAATCTTTTCAATGTGCTCCAATATTCATGGAAATTAGTATGGAAAACTCTAGTACTCTTGTCCTTACATAGAGGATGGGGCATGCAGTAATGAGCTAGGAAAGCAAGCCATAATGGCTGTTGTTGTTGTTGTTATTGTTGTTGTTGTAATTGTTGTAGTAGTAGTAGTCATTCTCCGGCCTCCCGAGGCAGTGAAGCAGGAGAATTATTGATTTCCCGACTGAAGGGATTTCAGCTGAAAATGTCAAATGAGAAAATGTTTGCCTGTAACTTTATTGTGAAAAGAAAAGGCAGTATAAATTAGAAAATGATGTTTAATTATGAGAGATTAATTTTGTCTGTGCAATCAGCTTGATAATTCAACTCCAAGAGCAAATCTATAGTCGAACATAATATATTTGTTTGCACAGTTAAAGGTATTAGATTTATAAAAATATAAATGTGATCAAAGTTTGTTTAGATATAAATTAAGCATATGCACTAGTTCATAGTTGGATTATATATTGTACTAAAGAATTTCATAGATTGCATCAATTCAATTGATAATGTTCTGGTTACTCAAATTTGAAGATGAAAATATGTAAGGTTTCGTAAAGAAAGTTCACCCCATCTAGAATCGCACCAAAAACCTCTGAAATTGAAGTTTTTTTTTTTTTTTTCCTTATGGATACTTCTGAAAGGATGTAAGGATGTGTGTATGTGTCAAACACACGTCTCGGACAAGACACTCTTAGGATTAGGACGCATTAAAATGATTATCAGGACCTAGACAATTACATAAATGGTGCTGCAACCAAAGGCTTCCCAGAGAAACATTCTGGTCATAGGTATACAAGCTAATATTATATATCGCAGAAAGCAAACCAAAAGAACGCTCAAGTAACAGAGAGTCCCAATCTTGATGATCCTATGTCGAAATAAAATGCTCACCTTATAAAATGAGAAAACCCAGAATAGCCACATTCATTATAGATCGCATTATCCATAGCTTAGCTGGAGGAAGAGGCTGTGACTCATGGACAGCACAAAGTTTGAAACAAGGATTTTCGAGCCCACTGTCAAAAGTGAACGTGAATGCTTTAGTCTATAATGAGTTTGCTATCCTTCTCTTCATGTTGAATGGCATATTTTGCAGGCTGACAATTACTAGCAGGACACGTCCTCCTATTATGCCCTCTTTCTCTGCAAAACTGACATCTGTATACCAGGCCCTTTTTTGTATCACCATGGCCTATTTTCGATCCCATGGCTCCGGGACATGTTCTACGGTTATGACCACTTCTATGGCATATCCTGCAGCGATGTTGTTCCATGCTTCTATCTTTATGATTGCTTGTCCCTGACTTAGGGCAAGTTCTTCTGTTGTGGCCCTTTTCCCCACACAAGCGACATGTAAACTGCCTATCTATCAAACTATACTCAAGTTCTGGACAGTAGTGCTTTCTATGTCCTTCACGCCCACAATTTTTGCAGTAAAATTTTACTCCTGAAGCGTGCAGAAAAAGGTAATTGACACAAAGGAAAAAGCTAACTACCAATGCTTAAACCATGATGAACGGCACATGATGTACCATCAAACTTAGACTAAAATCTGTCAGTGAACAACATTTAGCAGATAGTGTGATCTGACCTTTCATGGCAATGCTCCGTTTGCGACGGTTTTCTGGGTCACTAAAAAAGGCTCTCAAGGCTTCAGAAGTACATTTCCTTGCTGCTGCAGTTCCTTTGGCTTTCTGCATTGCGTAGAGAAAGGGTATGCTAGAGAACCTCTTTGTTTTAACTTGAGGTGAAAATGAAATGTTCGGTGGGCTCTTTTTTAGCAGATGATGCAACCATTTCAATGAACCAATTATTTAATTGATTGAATATGCACTCCATCTATCTTCCTTACGATATCATCAAACTTCAGTTTGGTTTTTTCTGTTGAAGAAAGGAACAAAGGTCATTGCCAAAAGCTCATCCCCTATAAAGAAGGGTCCAGGAAGGGTATTTTCACTAAACTCCCCAGATTGTTAATGCAAGTTCGATATTCCTATGTCATTCTGTATTAGCAAAATGTTACCCAAGATAAAGATTGAACAGTGTTCACCTATAACATGATCAAGAAAAATGTCACAGAAAAGGCATTAACAAAATAACGCCCATAATAGCTGATGAAATAAGTCCTCAATATGCGTGATATACTTTCATAATGCCCAAGAAAAAGAAGTGGCATACACCAATTGATGAAAACAAAAGATTCAAAAAGTTATGAATCTTAAAAAAATACAGACCTTAATTGCAGCCACTCTTTGTGCACGAAGTATAGGATCACGATGGATAATCTTCATTCTCTTACTAAATAGTCCAGTTTTGGCATTGAGACTCTGCAATCATTCAACTAAACATAGAAGATTACACTCATGATCTGAAAAAATTTACGACTATAACTAGATGATCAAAATATGCATGTGCAATAACTCAGATCATCCCAAGAAATAGTAACAAGCTTCTGAGTTTTCATACTATCATGGCAGATGGTTAAGGACATATTAAATTAAACTGCTTGCGAATTAGAAGCCAAGTCTATAAGAGGAGAAACAATAAACTTGTTCCAAGGCCACAAACCCTCATCAAAAGAAAGAGGTGGAAACAATGAGAAGTTACAGGCGCAATAATTGAATTTCTGCAACCTTTTAAAGTGGCCCAAAATGCAACAAGTCCCTTGTGTACTTTTACATATATTCCCTCAAAGTCTAGTCTAACTCCATTCCAATTTCCTCATTTTCAAACCAAGCAAAATACCCGAACACAATCAGACAAGTGATAGGGACTGGAAAGTCATAACACACAAAGTCAAGTTACCATAATGCTGAAGAGGTGATGTTTCCACTGCACTTATTCTAATAAGAACAAGACAAGACATTAATGAGTTTGAAACTTTCATTGTATAGCCCCATGCAATATTTTCTTTTGTTTGCAATAGAAACTAATTAATCTCTTATTAGTTGTATAAAAACAAGAGGCATGATGAAGCAACCAACTGACTTTGAGAGAACGGCTAATCTTCAGTCCAACTTCAGGAGGTGGTGATTGGTACACACGCTTTGATTTTTTCTTCTTGTCCAGTTTTATATCTAAATTATCTAATTCATCATCCTCCTTCACTTTGACTGGAGAACTGGAAAGACAACAAAGTAACAAGCAAAAAAGATCAGAATTCATGGCCATGCTCAATCATCTCAAACAGACAGTTAATTCAGCTCAGCATATCAAAATCAGAACATATGATGCACATAAGTAACCCATTGTTTGTGGATAAGTACGTTGAGAATTCAATAAAACAAGCTTGGCTGTTTGCATTGCAGAGTGGATCACTTTTAAAATCCAGTTTCAATGTAGGTAGCACCACTAAGTTACTCTTATCCAAACGGTATACACCACTACCATATGGGCATATACATAAATATGCAGGCTTAACAACAATAGCCATATGATGAACCTATGGAGGGAGGAAAGAGTTCATAGCACCTCTTAGAATGTGCATGACTGTTAAGTTTACATGACTGTTACACAACATTTTATGAGCATTTATTTGTCGTCTATTCACAGATGAAAAGGAAAATTAAAATGTTGGTATTAGGTGATGGCACTAGGTAAGACCCAAGCAAAGGAAAAAGGGAAATTTGGTGAACCAAAAATTGAGTGAGATACAAGCACAAAGTTAATACATTACATTGAGCGGGCCTTCTCCCATGGTCTCTCGTCAATTGACTCTTGCCATATAACACAATCTCCCAAGCACTGAAGACAAGTTATTATACCCTGTCATGACAAAGAATGTGAATGAATCAAAAGTAACTATTGATTGCCATGAGCACATCATCTCTTCGTAATACAATCAATACAACATGGAAGTCTAACACTCAAACTCACACAAAAGCACACGGGCACACAAACACCATAAAAGAAAAGTCGAAACTAATTCGTGCAACCACATTTTCAATTTCTCACAGAAGGAAAATAGCCATTCAATCTGACCAGAAGAGTGCATTAAGAAAACATGGGTATAAAGATCTTCAAGTAGCTATAGTAGACTTCCTTTTAAACTGCCAAGTTTTTAGAAAACTCTTATCTAGCATCCATTGGCTTGAGAAACTCTTTTGAAGTTAATTTGAGACTGCCAGAATTAATTTTTGGAACCTGGTTTCCTTTAACTTTCCGTTCTTTTTCTTTGTTCCTTCACATAGCTTTTTCTAACATAAGCAGAAATGACATTGACAATTAAGCTTATAATGATTGCCAGTTGAAACCTCATACATCTAACAGAAACAGGCCCTTGAGTAGCTGATACGGTCAATGATTCACCTATCACAGTAATTGTAACCACACAATCCCACATAAGTAATGCAATGATGACGCAATAGCTGCACTTGCTTATCTTCTAGTACTCACAAAGATACTCAATTATTAACTGCAGCAGCAACAAGGAACGTACCTTTCCATTACATTGAGCACAATCTAATCCGGTTCTTTCTATTCCACATTTTGTACACAGAGTATAACCTCTACCTCTACAACTCGGGCAAGGAAGCTCTCTGATATACTGACCGTTCGGACCAAACCAAGACCTTAGCTTAGGTGAACCAGACATAACATTCCTGAAATTTAACTTGAGCAATTAATGAAGTATAAATAAATAAAAACATTTATATGGGGTTGATTATTTATAAAAATGTTTTTTTTTTTTTTTTTTTTTTAGTAAAAAAGCAGCAACCTTGACTTCAAATCCGCATGGAGTCCGAGTATCTCCTCTGAAGGGTCGTAACCCAACTGCTGATACAAAACCCAAAATTCAAATAACAATAAGGAAATCTCAATCACCACAAAAGCAAATAACAAAAATGACAAGAGAAGAGTTATAAAGCAAAGTATCCATGCCTGGCCTTGTTTAGGCAACGAGCCACCATTGGAGCAGTAAACTACGGGAGGAACGAAGCCGCTCTTTCTCTTGGGACCATAAGAGATCAAGAACCGCGTTTTTCTCTGCCTCCACAGAGGACCCACTACTCCAAGAGAGCTCCAAATCGAGTTCATTGCTTCAATTTTCATGAAATGAAAAGAAACCCACTCACACAGCAATCAAAACCAGTATAGATATGTGAAACCAAAATAGCCAAAAAGAAGCTGGTGAGGCTGGCCAAAAGATTTGATTTTCTGCTCAACGGTTCTTCGATTTCCTACGGACACGTTGTGTCCAAAATCTTGACATATCGGCAAATGGAAAGTAGCGATGTAAATTAATTACAGTTTTAAAAATCGACGGACTCACAGTTGATTCGATCCGATGTGGTTAAAATTTTGGATAAGATATTGGGAACCGGGTTTAGTTTTAGCTTATTTTTGTTTCATTTGCAAAACAATTATATATGGTCGTATTATTTTATTAAAATTACATATATATCTATATATATACACTTAAATTTTATTTGATTAATATTCTGTTTATTATTATATAATACAGATATATTAATTTTTTCTTTAAATTAACTTGCCGATTTAATTACTGTGTCAATAGTTAGACCGACAACCTAGTGGACGGACCGGACTGGACTTTTTGTCTGGTGAAGATTCAATTTAGTTTTAAAAATTACGAAATTAATTGGCTTCCGATTATTATAAGGGTTTGATTCGTTCGCATGTAGAAACGGAAACGAAATGGTAATTTATTATTATTATTATTATTATTATTTTATGCTTGAATATTTCAGAATGAAATTCTCTTTCCACTTGTTTGGTTCATTCAGTATGAGAAACGGATCAATATTAAAATTAATCACAAAAAAAGAGAAAAAACACATCAGAGGAAATGTTTCATTGCAATAATTAATTACATACTAAACAATTTCGACATGGAAGTATACCTTGTCTAATCGTGCCATCCTTTCTAGGTAATTGTCTTATGTTCGTTGCAGTATACCTTGCCATACCTGCTATGTTGGCATACCCTTGGCAGATTCCATAAGACCAGAAGATGCTACAGGACATGGAGGGGACTACGAATGGAACAGATTGCGACCACCGTGAGAAAGCACAGAAGATTGATAAGATTTGTTCGTTTTTCAATTACCATCTTTCTTAAAACTCAACTTGGCCATCGCCTTCAACTTGTTTCCTCAAGTACCATACCAATCCAAGAAGGTGACACATCGCCGTCGGCTTGATCCTTTCCTGGACTACTTCGAAATGGGGCATATTCCCGAAGAATTTGTGTAACATCTGTTCATTATCAGGCTGCTGTGGGTTTTTGCTTTGGGAGATGCCACCTGTAATTTAACCAAACAAAATTGTCCGTACAGGTCAGTTTAACTGCAAACCCCAAGGCACCGGTGCAAATACAAGTAGTGTTATAACCAAGAGGCCAAATGTCCTTCCCCAGAAGTCAATCAAACTAACGGCAAGTACATGGATACAGACAAGCATAACATCAATTTAAGCAGAGACGGTAAACTGCATAAGGAGTTCCCTGCCATTGTAGAGAAGCTAATCAGCAGTCCAACTCTGCTCAACAATCTCTCGCACTCTCCTATTGTATTCGCGCTTGTTCTCACTAAACATTCTTGCAGCTTCTGAATTTGCAGGTGAGTTCGGATTTGGATCACACAACAATGACTACAATGAGAGAATGGTAAGAGATTATAATTTGGAAATATTATGTCCAAAGCATGCAAACAAAGCCTACACACGTCCGTCTCAAACCTCACATTGCAATAAGAATTGCAGTTAAATACTCAGAAGAACAAGTCAGCCATCGAGCACATTCTATGAAATATAGACTTGTACGAATTAAAATGTGAAAAGAATACAGTCCATAACCAAGCAAACTAATCGACTGTTGACTGACCCAAGACAAGCATGTACAAGGACACCAGAACTGCTTGGCAGGGATGCACATGTGACGGCTTAATGCATCGGCAAAATGAGTGACAAGGAAAAAAGCATTAGACAATGCAGCCACCAGAAAGATGGCTAAACTTCTGGAGAGATAATTCTTGCTCACAATCAACCGGAAGCAACAAAAGGATTCATTCCTGAATTGAATGAAAACAGACATGGCGGGCAAACTTTCATGAACCGAGATTTTAATATAGCAAGTTTGACTGAAGATAGGTGTCATCAGTGGCCAACTCATGGCAAGTTCCAATAAAAATGTACTTGTATAAGAAGAAATTCGTCCAAAAATGTATCTTGGATTCAATGTTCACCGTCACAGATCATTAAAAAGCAGCAAGTGAAGCACTAAACCTTACCTGGATTGAGGTCAGTATGGCTGCAACATCATAAATGGGACTCCATTGATTTTGTAAAATGTCCAAGCAGATGCTTCCATCTGCATAAACTGAAGAAAAAGCAAGCCAAAATAGACACTCAGAGTCACAGTGGCAATGGTAGCACCAAAAAACAAACAAGGCAACATGAGTAGACAATCTGTAAAACAATAATTACAGAAATTTAATGGGTCCTTTTCATTAGAAGGTATGTCAGGAGTTCAAAAGAACAGGAAAATGTTTCACATGAAATGCAACAACTTTTGAATTAACAAAGGTAGAAAAACTAGACAACAGTGAACCCAGATACCCCATAGATGTAAACACATATATACTATCTCTGAACTGCACGTGAGATACGTTGAAGCAGAGAGACAATTTGAGACACTACACTAGACGGAATTCAGACAAACAGCTAAACCAAAAGATAATGTCAAGACAAGAAGCAGAAAGTGTTGTTGTATCCAACTTACTATTGGGGTGGAACATGCGAGAAACAAACCGCACTGTTGGTGGCTTATTAGGATAATCCTCCATAAATTGAAGTGTCAACTTGAACGTACCTGAAGGACTCAAAGATAGCACATATGAATTGTTAGTGCAGTCTCATGCGGAAATAATAAATGACAATCAATCAATTTCATCTAGAAGGGAATGTCATACAGAATTATATATATCAAAAGGTAAGACATGCACAAGTTTAACATATATATCAAGGTTTCTACACACCCGTAGTGGTTTATGAACTGGCAGAGAACACATCAAAAGGAAAATAAGCTAGAAACAGTACAATAATGTGATAAAGAGACCCAGGAAAACCAACTCTCAAACAAATACAGAACTCATTAAAAATGCTTAGTTTCCAAAATATGCCTAGTGCGCTACAGGTCAAGTGTTCAAGTGATGAGAAAAGAAAATGCAAGCAAATATAAACACAAATAATGATTAGGAACCCAGAGTTACTATAAAAAAGACAGTATGCACTGTAGGTTACTACAGGGTCCAAAACAATTAGTGTTGAGGTGTTGAAGCGCTAACATGAAAATGGTATTATTAAAATGTACCCAACCCATGTTCCCTAACATCAGGCGTATGGAAGAACAATTCAACATTGAATATAAAAAAGAATCCTTTAAAATCAAATTATATAGAGGAAATGACTTACCTCCATCCCATGGGGTATCATCAGGCCTGCAGATCAACAATTAAAGCACATAAGTACTAGACCATAACACATCTCAAACCAAAAAGAAAGGTTAAATCAAAGAAAGATGCAAAAAAGTGGATTCAACTTCAATTTCTGCCATAACATACCCAAATATAACAGCATTCCAAAGCATAATATTATTATCTTGAGGAGCACCACTAATGCCTGCAGGGGGGTCTTGTTGCAACCTCTTAAAATCCCTCATCAATCTCTTTCTTGCAGGAGTTGACATTGCCACCAACACCACCTTCCTGTTAATTATACAAGATACAAACCACTCCAAACAATCCTTCTCTTCAATCCTGCTCAGTTCAGAATCATGGTCAAAGACTTAGCAATTCATAATTTGTTTTTAAAAATGAAAACTAAGAAATTATAGTTAATCAAACATACAATACTGAAAATTTATATCCGGTGAATGTAACAGATTTGAAGCAGACAAACAATAATAAATCACAGTTGTCATAGAAATTAATGGTAGCCTAACATTAATCAAAGCTGAGTTTAAACTACTAATATCTAAGATTCAAGAAAAAGATCTTCAACTGAACAAATAATCCCCAAAAAATCCTTTCAATCTAAAGGCATTCTTAAAAATAAAAATTAAAAAAAAAAACAAATGCAAATTTTCCACCCAAAAAAAAAAAAAAGAACGATTCGTAGATCCAACGATCAGATTCTTCTCAATCTACAATCGAATACTCTTAGAAGGGCCGGCGAATTCAACAATCAAATTCAAAACTAGGGTTGTTTCTCCAAGGCGATTACTTTTTATTAGAGGAATCAAATAAATGAAGGAAAAAGAAGCGAAAGGCACTTACGGGGAAGCAAAAGGCTTCGAACAGACGGAGAGCGTTGATTCTCACGGAGAGGAAAGCTATTCGCTTACGGAATATAATTTTCTCGAGAAACAAACGGAACAGTAAAACCAATATCAGAGAAAAGCTTCCATAGGCATCGACCGATCGGCCAGTCGAAAGAGAAAATCTTGGAAATGGGAAGGTCCGATTGGGTGGCTCAGGCTCGCGGGCGGTGGGAGGGTGCTGTTCCTACGCGTCGTCTGCCTCTTTCTCTCTGCCCCCCTCGATGTATATATTGTTTTCTCTTCTTCTTTTTGTACTCTGTATATATTTACTGTGCGATAATTTAAAATCTTAAATTTTATAACTAAATGGAAATAATAATATTCAGAATAATAATTTTTAACAATTTAAAATATTTGTAATAAATTAATATAAAAATACAAAAAATTATTTAAGTGATATAATTAAAAGAGAGATTAATATTAGATAAAAAAATAACTGTAATTGAGTAGTTAAAACAATATACTTCATTTAAAATTTTAAATTTAGTAATGTATTTTTTTTTGTTTATTTTAATAATTTGGCTAAATTTTAATTGTTAATGGCTAAATTAAATAACCGGGTCCGATCTAGTGTTCAGATTACCGGGTTTTTCAATTTGATCGATTGGATCCGACCGAGTTTGATAACAGTGGTTTCAGTTTCCAGCACTCACGTTCAATGCTCCAGGGCAGTTGGATTTTGGACAAATATTTTGAGCAGCATGTCATCTTTTGAACGGTTCACCAATTTTTCTACAAATTATGATTATCAACAATTTTGAGAAGTCACCAAAATCAAATATCAGACTAATTTTTTTAATTTTATTGATCAAACTTAATTGATTGGACCTAATTTTCAAAAGCTGAACCAAAGAGAGAGTTATGGATAACACGTTGCATTTTACTAATAAAGAAAAAAAATATACATAATTGTATCTAACGACTTGGCATTTCTCCAGGGAGCCATACGTGGGTTTTCGCAAAAATGGGTATTCTAGAGCGGCGCTATCAGTTTTCAGAGAGGTGAAATTTTGTCGGTTTGGACCCAGTGCAGTTAGTATAGCCGGTGCTGTGCGCGCTTCTGACAGTGCTGAACTTTGCTTTCAAGTGCATTGCTGGGCTGTAAAGTTGGATGTGGTTTTTCGATATATTCGTTGCAGTATTGTTGTTGACTGTGTTCTCTAACCGTGCCGAGATAATATTGGCTACGTAAGTCTTTGAGGAGGTGCCTAATAAAGTTGTTGTTCGCCGGAGTGCTTTCCTTTCAGGGGCTTTTGTAGAACGTGGTGTCAATTGTGGTCGTGAATCTGTTTAAGAACATGAGAGAATGGCCAACTGAGAAAAGCCCAACTCAGTTACATTGTTTTCTGTCATTTCTGCTTGTGCTGCTCTTTTTATTTTCAGTTGGGAAGCAAGTTCATGGATTTATAATGAAAATGGACGTGGGCTATAATACTGTAGTTGGGGCTGCACTTCTGGACATGTACTCTAAGTGTAGTTATTGGCCATGGAGGTGCGAGATATTCAATGAGCCGAACAGAAGGAGGAATGCTAAATGGTCTGAGTGACACTGCTGTTGAAGTTTTGAGCTTTTGGAATTTGAGGGTCTGGAACCTGATTCAGCAACATGATATTCGGTTACTAGTGGGTTTTACAGTAATAGAAGCGACTTGAGTCTTTTAAATTCTTCGAGAAAATGCAATCTTCTTGTATGATTCCAAGTCTGAAGTCTCTAACAAGTCCATTACTAGCTTGTGCATCTTCGTCTGCTCCACAATGTGGCAAAGAGATCCACGGGCATGCTATTAGAACTGATATCGATACCGATGACTTTGTGGCTACGGCTCTCATTGACATGTACATGAAATGCGGCTATTCTTCTTGATCACGCAATATTTTTGACCAGTTTGCGATTTTATTTAATGACGCAGCATTGAATGCAATAAAATCTGTGCATGAAAGAAACGGAGAGTGTGAATCCGCGATGGAAATTTTCGACCAGATGTTGGAGAAACAGATAAAAAGAAATTCTGCCACATTTACTGGTTTTTTTTTGTCTATGTATAGTCACCTGGGTCAAGTTGACGAAGGATGGCAAGTTTTTAGGCTGATGACTAGAGATTATAGCTTGAATCTGAATCCTGAGCAATTTTGGTTGCACGTTGAATCTTTTAGCTGGTTCTGGTAAGCCAGGTGAAGCAAGAAAACTAATAAAAGACATGCCAGATCCTCCTGCTTCTGTTTTTGCTTCGTTGCTTGGTGCTTGCAGGCATCATTTACATTATAGGCTGGGATAAGAGATGGCTATGAGTCTTTCTGATTTGAAACTGGACGATCCAACTCCTTTTGTGATTCTGTCAAACATTTATGCTGGGGCGGGAAGGTGGGATGATGCAGAAAGAGTCAGAGAAATGATAAATGATAGACAATTGAAAAATTTTCGGGGTTACAGTTCTTGGAGTTACATAATAAGCAAGAGGATTCACAAAATAACGGATGAAATAGCTCTAGTTCCACTCTTCCTGGTCTCTAAATAGATCAGCTCGCTAATTCATCATTTCGTTCGGTAAAGACCGGAAGAAGTCATCAAAATGATTAGGGGGCTCATATATGAAACACGAGATTACATCTCGGAGAGTTATCACCCCAATAACTTCGTCTTCGTTCCCAGCAACCACATATATCCTGTGAACGTGCTTGGATGCAAGAGTCTGGATCACGCTATCAATATTGGCATCTGGCTTGCATGTAATTGGGGGCATAACTTTGCCAGCTTCTTGGGTTGTTAAGACGGTAGTTTTCATGAAATCCAGCACTGTGAGCTGCCTGAAAGAATAAGGCGACATGGAAAATAAGTCAAAGCATCAACACTTGACTTGGAAGATGTGCTTTGAATTAAGGAACTGAAGAAAATGGGTCAGATAATGATGCATCACGCAATTGTTGCTTTGGTGACTAGACTGGGTAAGTTCTCTGCACGATTAATCACATTCTTTCACTTTCCTTGTTCCTCTGAAACTATCCCTTTTTTGCACACAACAGCTTACAGTCAAAATGATGCGGTTGTTACATTATGTACATCAGGGCTTGCAATCACATGTTTTAGGTTGGAAGCCTTAATTCTTCTCCACTACCTGAAATTGGAGAAAAGTTCAGGTTTGAGGAGCAAGTGTCTGATGTCCCTTATGCTAACATTCCCAATTATCTTCTTCTTTGACCCCTCTACAACTGGAAGACCACCAATATGGTTATCTCTCATTCGCTTGAAAGCTTCTAGAATCAGTTCATCACTCTGGATGGTAACAACCTGGCCAGGAAGATTGCATGAAGGACTTGAAGATGATACCAGAAAATTTATAAAAGGGAAAGAGCTTACCTCATCTGAAGACATGAAAGGAAGTCCTAAATCTGAGATAGGTTGTGCTGCGATGCAATCAAACCAATCTCTACCCCTGCATCCCTCCAAGCCCTGAACAACTGCTGATTGGGTAATGAAGTTCTTAATATCTGGATTCCCTGGTTCAACCACAGGTACATTTCGTAGCCTATACTTTGAAAGGAGAAGCAGGACACTCAACATTGAACTCTCTGTTGCAACTGGAAGAAATGGAGCCCAACGGTACGATTTAAGTATTGACTCAACCTATAACAAAAAGAGAGAGAGGAAACAGAATGCATCAGTGACGGTCTTTCAATGGCTGAAAGGAGGCTCCTGGCACTTTGTATTCTCTACTGGTTGCTCCAATCACAGTACTCCAACTTGGCATGTGAAGGCATGTCCGTTCACAGGGAAAAAAAGCCAACATTTAGAAAGTATCTGATAATCGAGGCGACAAAGAAACCGCACATACGAGGAATCAAATGCGTTTTGAGTCAGAATTCCAATATTGAACTGGGACTAAACTTGGCCTATAGTCAATTTAAGTCCTTGAAACAAATATTTAATGATCAAGTCTCAACTCTGTCGCGTTAAAAAAATTTGAAACTGAACTTACGGTGGTTGATTTGAAGGGTTCTTCTTGCAGGATAACTTTGTAGAAATCCTTCCCCAAGTTATCCGCAGCTGTGGGAGCATCTTTTCCCACACCTTTATCGGCAGCTAAACCACCGGCTACAGCGGCACCAACTGCAGCAGCAGTTAGACCAGCAACAGCTGCGGGACCCGTTACACCCAACGCTACTGCTCCAATAGCACCAACAGCTCCAGCTCCAACGCCGGCAACTGTTGCAGAGCTAGCTGATAATGCAACAGCTGCGAGTTCTGCACTCTCCAAGACCCAGAGAACAATAGCTGAATAATCTATGATCCCTAGATATCTTTCTCTACATTCCAAACTTACACCTGCATCTGGGGTTTTCACCGGAGCAGCCATTATGTTGCATTCAGATAAAACATTGACAGCATCAGCAACGGAAGTGTCTGCCAGAATCTCTATGACTGTAAACATGATATTGACGAAACACTAGTCATTCAGAGCCAACTTATTCCATTAATTACAATTTAAAAGTGCACAAAATGACTGAGGGCAGCAAATGTAGAAACAATAAAGTTACTGCAACAACCTTTGCCACCAGGCACTTGTGGGAACGATGAAGCCGGAATCCTAGCAAATGCAGCTGTTAGCCTCTCCTGCAAGGACATTGGCAATTTCTTCCTGGACTGTATCTTCTCAAAATAAGCATCACAGCTTGAAAATTCTGAACTTTCCCTGGCCTCTTCTGCTTGTGCCATATCTGTACTCAATGAGTTTACACGTTAGCAACCCGAAATTAGAGTGGATCCTAACACAGCAACATCACAAAAAGGTGCATGAAAAGACGGAATACACAGGCTATTCAGGAACCAAAGCACTCAGCTATGTTTGAGTCTCTCATTTGGAACAATGCTTGGAGCCTTAAACACCCCCCCCACAAAAAAAAAACAAGAAAGGGAAGAAGTCGTCTAAAATACAAAATAATTACGAAGGGAAGCAGATTAATCAAAGGCGCAGAAAGAATGGAATATTGTGATTAGGTGGATTCACACAATTTTCTAGTATACAATTCACAAATAAGAATTAACATACCTGTAAAATTGTTTGTTCAGACTAATCCAGAGATTCAATTCAAAATAAAGAAAAAAAAAAAAGTTCAGAAAAGGCTGATTCAGAGACTTGGATGAGGATTTTGTTTTGGCAGAGTTGTTTTCTATTTCCCTTCTTCATTGAGTTGTGGTACGTGTTCATTTATGCATGCGTCATTGGGTCCTGGTATTTTGCCACGTTTAGACATTGCACCTATAGATGCGCTGTTGGTGGCTACGTGCCAAGTTATTAGCTTGATGCTTGGGGGAATAATTGGCAACTAACGCCTTCGTCGCCATCCTACATGGGCCTAACGAAACTCGAAATTGTGTTCAGGGAACTGGTCTACCCTTCCCCCCATACCATTCTGTCTTGTTTTTCTTTTTTCGTGTTTGATTCTGTCGTATTGTTTTTAAGACTATAAATTTAAGTACAAAGAAAATAAGTCAGTTGTAATTTATATATTTTTTATGGTGTCCATTTAATAAATTTTCTTAATAATTAAATTAATAAAAATAATAATTAATAATACTTATTAATATATATGATAGATATATAGACTGATCACATTTTATCGTGTGCATTGAAATTATTGACCAATTACATCGTGTCATGTGTATAAGAAATGATTCATGACAGAAGTGTCCAGGTATTTTCTTGTCTGCAGTACAGGGTCTGTATAAATTTGGAATGTGTGCTCGATGATATTCATCGTGTACTCTAACTAGTCATTTTGATCTCTCCAACTTTGTTGTAAATCCTTCCCAGATGTTGGTAATACAACTAAACGCAGGCCGAGCTTAGGACCCATGTTGGAAAAATAATTTATCAATTAATATAATATTATACTAAAAATAAATTTTAAAAATATTAAATAATAAGATAATAAAAATAATTTAATATTTTAATTAACTTAATCATAAACTATAAATTTTTAAAAAATAATATAATCTCTCATCTTATGTCCTCTTTTTTTATAAATCAATTTATATTAATCATAATTTAATAAATAATAATATAAAATAATATTAAATATACTTTTTAACAATAATAAATGATTAGTATTATTATAATTTATAATAATTAATATCATTATAATTTATAACAGTCAATAACAGAGATATAATAAATATTTTTATAATTATATAATGATTAATTTAACAATTATAAAATAATTAATTAACTAAATTTAAAAATATAATAATTAATTTTTAAAAATACAATAAAGGTTGCCATATTGGTTAAACGTAGAACAAATGTTTGAGGTTGTGTACTTTGATTCAGGCCTCTTGGCATCGCTGATTTTAGTGATTATTATTTGTGTAGAGATCGTTGACTATAAATGTATCAAGATTGTTACAAGTAATCTGCATGCATAACTGATGATTTAATAGGTTTCTTAATGAAAAAAACAAAGAACCACTTAAAAACACTCGCGGCATTAGAAAGTAGTAGTTTTTGCTGAACTTCTCCATACGGATGACTAACACCTTAACTACTGGACTGTTCATTATTTACGGATGAATGGCGATTCATGAACTATTTTTTGGTCATTATTGTGGTCCCTTCTCGTTACTGATTGAGCAGAAAACTTGTTCACAATGCTGCAGATCATTTTCTTTTACAATATATATATATAATTTATTATTATTATTTTTTTTTAGTCGAGGGCCACCGTTGTTTTCTATAATTTTAACTTTATATTTAATCAGGGGAGAGGGGGCACCTTAACCCAGTCTTGCATATTCTCTATTGTGTTTTTATCTTATTATTTTCATTGATTTGGGTTGTAGCAACGGTAGTGATTTCTGGTATTGGTTCAGGGGCCGAAATTGAACCTTCATCTCTAGTAGCTACTGAAGGCAACATTTTTATTTTTTTAAAAATTAAAAATTTTCAATTTATCATAACAGTTTCTCCTCTACACCCTGGCCCCTTAATCGAATTGTTTTCTCCATTATATGTACATCACTGGCCGGCAAAGTTACTGAAATGAAGATTCCAAGTCCCGATACGAGGGATGGTTGGGACGGGAATCATAATTATTTACTTGAATGGAGACCGTGTGGCCGCCCCCAACTGGTAACAAAGAACAAAAGGCAGCTCGGTGTAACGGTTCGCGGGCATCCCACTCTCATATCATCAACTCTCATATCGTCAAGAAAAAAAAAAAAGGAGAACTTAGTTCTTATAAACGGGTATACTGCATACTCTAATAGACTATCATTAGGGAGAAGTTAATAATTTCGTAACAGAGTAGTATCAGAGCCTACTCTTATTGATGTGGGACTTTGACTTTGTTTGAAATACCGAGAACTTCTGATTTCACTGGCTCGATGTGTGTCTAAGAATATCAACGAGTATGTTGATGAATTTAGTGTGAGAGAATATTACGAGTCGCGGTCATCTCATTCTCGTATCATTTAAGAAAAAAAAAAAAAAAAAAAGGGGGAATTTAAGTTTTATAAATGGGGTACTGTACTCCACAACTCCACAAGTTACTTTTAGAGAGAAGATAACGACTCCGTGTCATCAGGCCCTTGTCATTACGTGACTTATTTGGCATTACGTGCCTAATGGGCAACCCTCTCTTAAGGTCCAAAAGCCAGACTTTTTTGTAGGCTAGCTTTAATATTTGTTGCGTGTTACACACGGGACTCTTTTTGGTAGGCTAGCTTTAATATTTGTTACGTGTTAGACACAGGTCTTAAACCTCTGGGATAAGCTTTGGCCCAATTTAGAATTCTCTGTCCCGAGGGGGTGGACCAGGGCGGGGGCCGCTTCCTGCAAGACCAGTTCCATAACCGTCCTCATCAAGTAATTGAATTAATAAGAATTATAAGTTTTATGAGATTTTTTTTATTATTATTCATAAATTTAACTCACTTAAGTTGACTCAATATATTAAGTAATAGACAGTTGCACTCTTCTGCACCGTAGCATTTTCCTTACTTGGATGATTCTTTGAAAGAAAGATACCCGAAGCCACAAGCATCGGTTATTTTACTTGACTTTAATGAACTTTTAATGATATATTTATCAAATTCTAAACAAAATTTTAATGAAATATTTATCAAAACTTTAAATAAATCTTAAATAAATTATTTGTAAATTTAAACAATCAAACTTATTATTACTTGAATTTGATTTATTTAATAATCAAGTTTGAAACGTGGACTTGAGTGTCATTCATTTAACTAACAAAACGAGCTTGAGCGAGCTCATATCAAGCAACGCAATTGAATTTTTAATGAATATATTAATTTATATATAATTTATTTTATTTTACATTAATAGAGCGGGTATATTTTAGACCTAAGTTTACATTATATAATATATTATTTCTAAATGTATATTTATTGTGTTTTGTGCACATCGGTCAAATCATAAATTTATTATTTTAATTTTTATGATGCATATTCCGAACAAAATAACCTTTAAAACAAATTCTTCCTAATCAGTAAGCTGACCAAGCTCTAGCCGGGGCCCAATTTTTTTTGCCGTAAGGCCCAGACCAAGGCCATGGGTCCATTTTTGGCTTAGGCTCGACCCGGCTCACGCCCACCACTACTAGCTATCTAGCTCATACTCACTTTGCATTCTATTCCATCCATTTGGCAGTGCTCCTCTGGAGACAACTCTCACTGTACCTAGAAGAAACAATATATCCCGCCCTTTAATCCATTTTTTTTTTTTTCAAATGCTTCTCATGTACAATTAATGTTGCAGAATCGCCCCTGATGCAATATAAAAAATTAAACACAATATAAAATTTTATTTTATTTTATTTTATTTAGCAAAGATATTAACACATTCGGCGATAGTTAAAGAACTACGGTAACCTCAAGTTACGGTACAAAAGGCTCATATGATCTGCAGATGTGGCTTTAGCTTAGTCATCAACATAATCGGAAATTAAAAGAAAAAAAAAAGGTGACAGGTAAAAAATTTAATATTATTAACTATTACGAGATTGCATGAAAACTATACATCAGCGCAACATAGGACGAGCGAAGAGGCCCCTTTGTCATACGGGTGAAAAGAACTAATAATAATATGAAATTAAGGCCTTGATTAGAGTGTCAGTTTGGCAGGTTCAACTAATTCATACATGCCGTTGCAAGATCATGCGATGTTGTATGCAATTGGGGCCATTTTGAGTTACGTCCGGTGACATGGTTTATACACTTCCATTTGCCCTCTATTCTTCAAGCCAATAACTCCCGAGCTCTCCGAGCTTGATCTTCAGTGACATTCTTGCATGCTCGAGACTTTTCCTTTCAATGTTCGTCTGCATGGTCGAGAGGCCTGTTTCTTCAATTATTATTTTTTTTTTTTGTCATCCCGATTTTCTAGTCTTTGATTATTCGATCTCCAAACTTCATAATTTGATCTTGAAAACTGTTGAGCTTGAGAGCTTTCTTTCTTTTTCTTGAGTTAATCATGACGCATTCTTTACTTGTACTTCATCGACTCCTTCGCTAGTTGTTAGTAATTTTTTCCCTATAAAGATTTTTTCTTTTCTTTTTTTTTTTTTTGCCGTTGTTTTGGTCATCAAAACTGTTTATGAAAGCATTAGGGTCCCATCAACTCTAACATGATATGATATAAATTCAAACCTATCTAATTCGACTCCATTAGGACCTCTAGGGGTTCAAAATCTTCCGCGACCTCATTAAAGCACATTATACTAGGAAGAGAAGTTTACCCGCGCCCCCGGGGAGGGGGGGGGGGGGGAGGGGGGAGGGGGGGGAAAGGGGGGGGGGTATTAGTAATTGTAAGATTTACTTAAAAAAAAAAAGATCTCTCATCATAAAAAAGAAAAAAAATAAAAACAAATTGTAGAAGGTGACCTTGGCGTTCCTATTTATCAAATGGCACCGGGAATTCCTCCAAACACTTCCGTGAGAACCCTAATTCTCTTTACGAGGTCGAAGAGTCCAGAAGTGTTCGGTGCAACTCTGGAACACACTTTGACTATTGATGAAAGCCATCGATGGTAATGTTACCCTTTAGGACTGAGTTAAATGAAACCACTAAATAGCCGGCGTAAACTATTGAGATTATCTCTTTTATCAAATATCCTTTCAGTATTTACCTTTTTAAACTCGTACGTGTCAATATAGATGATGCCATTTATTTGGGAAGAATGTCATTACCCTTGACGAGACTGTGCTTTGCTGGATAAAGCGAAAGCCCGTTAGCCATATATGTATGATGTTCTAGTACGGGCAGCTTTGTGCACCGTTCGGCCCTTGCCGGTACCATTTAGGGAGAACACTTGGCGGGGAAAAGTCCACGAGTGGCATGAATCTGGACGCACACATCGGCTAGATGGGAGATAAGGCGATAATCGATATTGTGTGCGAGAACTTCCTTTTTGTTTTTCTTTGTTGATTCCCCTCCACGTGATAGCTTGCTTTTTCCCATCTTCTCAAGCATACAAAAGAAAATCTTTGGTTAGATTCTGTTATTAGATAACACATATACAACCAGCTAAAGTTGCATTCATCAAGTAGAGGCAAAAGTGTCTATTCCCAACTCAAGCTTCTGTGGAGTGGAGCTCCAATTATTGGACCCCATATGAAAATCTCGTTCCAACATTGCCATTCTTCAAATTACAGTCGGAATTGCAGTAACCGTGTGTATTACTTGTCCGAGTAACTATTCTAGTTCCTGGCTAATTTCTGACATTAATGAATTGTTGAAGCGTATAACAATGAAAATCATAGAAATTTGAAAATGGCCTGCCACCTACCAACCAATTAGTTTATCAAAATGAACTAAATGTCACGGACTTGGGTTAGATAAAAGAGCAGAAAATTTGAAAGAGCTTGCTACTAGTCCCCACGTATTATTGTGCGAGTTCCATTCAAATCCACCATCCATGCCAGGTTCAACTTCGCAACTTTGTTGATATGTCATCATCTCTAATCAGTAGGGAAGCTCAATTTGACCGTGAGAAAAACCGAAAAGATTCATTTACGTGTTTATGAAATCAAACAACTGGCACAAAATGGCCTCCTCTTTTTAGTAAGCTCATTAGAATAATTGGTCTATTGCATAATCATCTACCAGATTCTGTGTCCGTCAAACTATCTTTTCCTGTTTTGGGACTTACCACACGGAAAAGCTTAGAGCTTGATTTATCGTTTAGAGGGTCTGAAGGAAAAAATAAGAAAGAGCGAAGAAGGGAGACTGTTTGTGGTATTGGAATGTGTCCATGGACATTATTTTGAACCCAAAGAGAGGTGGAGTTGTAAAGAACAACTTACCTACATTTACATTCATCTTTTAACTCCTTTATATGGCAGACGAAAAGCATTTACAATTGAATAAAAGCACGCTTTTACAGTCGGTAATGAGCCCTGAAATAGATCGCTAGAAGGTAGGAATAAGGCAACACTTTATGAGCCTTTTGACACCGCATTTTACCCAAAACGCATTGGATTTTTAGTCTCTTTTAACATCTTTTTAACTTAACACTTGATCTCCAACAGGTCTAAGTAGTAAGCGATATATTAAGGACTCTGAGAAAGCAACTGATTTGCAATGGTCATTGTCTCATGTTGCACTTATGTTGACCTTTGTGCTATTCCATACCAAAGACCAAAAGGCTGTGCTTATCATGCATTCAGAAGTGAAACTAGCCGGAACTGTGGGTTAGCTGGAAAGGAAGAGAACATCAACGTGGCCTGGCCAAATGCTACCGGTCGCCCTCTCTGCTATCTGATCTTTATCGGTGAACTTGTGATCAAAATAAATTGAGAGGCTTCTTATTTGATTATAATGCCACGGAAAAACATAGGTAGATATAGTGTATTAGCCCTTAAATACAAAGAAATTACTTTATTGTGACTCAATTTCTCATTTAAATTTTAAAAATAATCTTTTTATTAAAATAAAAAAAATTGTCTACATATTTCTTTCTACTTAGTATTAGATATAATTATTTTATTTGAGAATTTTATATTAGATTTTTTAATAAATTTATTATTATTAATTTTAATTATATAAATTTTAAATTAAATATATTTATATAAATAATATGATAAAATAATATATTTTAATTAAAAAATAAATTCATTTTAATTTAATAATTAATGTTTTAATTCTAATATTTATTATAATTATACATTTTTAGATGAAATTTTTATATATATTAAAAAAAGAATATATATATATATATATATATATATATATATATATGCTAAATTAGATATATTAATTAATATTTAAATTATATTTATAATTAAATTTCTTAATAATATAATAATAAATCAAATTATTTTGTATTCATTTAATTACATTAAGTTAAATTTTTAATAAAAATATTATATAAAAATATTATCACACTATTAATTAAAAATATTTTAATATTTCATGCAATAGGACTCATTTTTTTAACCCTTAAATATAGGCACGAAGGTCATTAAGATTTGATCACTCGACAATTATGCTGCTAACAGTGAACGAGAGCCTAATCCACCTATACCCAAATGCAAACATCAATTTTCAGTGCTTCCTGACTTGATATAAAAAGTTAAACAGATAGTTTTGCAAGGGTACTGAAGAAGGTTGAAAAAAGTTTCAAGCAACTTCCCTGAATGTTGTCTTTTGGGTTTTGACATTTATTCAATCCAAAATTGAGACTAGGTTCAGTTCTATGGTAACATAGTGAATTCCTCTCATCCCTAGTGGTCCCCCTGTACGGAAAACAAAATCTTCATTATATATACAGAACATTGTTTAGTGTTTCTGGCCAAGAACCAAGAGGAGAGAACGAAAAGAAGTCAGCTGTCCCCTTGAGTTCCCCTGAGCACTTCACTGGGGCTATTATATGACTCTACTGAAGTGTTTGGGGGAACTCTAGGTGCCATCTGACATGGGTTATGCTAATAAGGAAGAGAAATTTGGTAAGATTATCCGATCCATTCTTACTATGTTCGTTACTGACCCCTCACCAGCAATCTTTTTTATTTTTTTTATTTTTTAATTACAAATGCATACTCATGTACAACTATGTTTATCGCTTAATCAGGTGGACTCACTCTGTACGAAATTAATAGACTTGCAGATTTGCTGGTAATTGCTCGTGGCAGTTCAGGAAGCCATCTCATTAGGTTTTTTTTTGGGACTTGTGGGGTGTTTCAACGCTGATATATAATAACTACATAGACAACAACAGGGTTGATATTCCTCATTTTTGTTAAAAAAAAAAAATTACATATGAATCCCGGTTGTAAACTCTATAATATTTAGTAATTTATTAGTAATTTTTAATTATACAAAATTAGATATATATTTATTTTCAATGAAAGTATCGGTAAAAATTCAAAGTTACGATAATATATAATAGGAATAAAATCTTTTAACCAAGCAGTGGTTAATCACTACATATCTGTTGCTGATCAAACAACAACTGCTGGTGGCGGTGAGCTTTTGTTCTTAAATATGAGAACTATGTGTGAGCATTAAGCTGTTCATAAGCGATGAACCTGGTCGAGCAATTTATCGTCCTTTCTTTTGTCTGAACTTAAACAAATTAGCACAGCAACTAAAAAAAAAAAAAAAAAAAAGAGTTTAGGAAAAGGAAACAGCACATGAAAGAAAGTATAACTGCTTCATCAATTCAATTACAGTAAGTTTACAGAGTTCATCATATATTTTTTTGCATCGGGCATATAGTGACTACAGCTGGCTTTTTTCATCATGGGGCTGCCACGATGCTTTTTCTGCCTGACAGGGATAGGATTCTTACTCTCTTGCATATTATAATTCCTTCGAAAAAAACCAAAAACAAAAAGCTTGATTATGTAACATATAAGATAAATGAATAACAAAGCAGAACGACTTCCATTGTAATCTTGTTGGAGGTCAAAGTAAAAGTTATATTGTTTTTTTTTTTTTTTTCTCGCCATTGAATTAACTCATCAAACATATTAATCTCCGAATTCTTTTAGTTTCGTTTCATATGGCATCCTTCAAGTCTACTGCATCAAGTAATAAAGTCGCTATAGAAAGTACCACATAACTAGAAATTTAAGCCAAAAGTCCTATTTCCAACAATGTTTATATATCACCTTCTAATTAAATGGAATGTCCTGCCTCTTATAATTATCCAGACTATCATAACTTAATCAGTTCCTTTTGATAAAACTGAAACTGTTCCATGAACAAGGCAAAGAAACACATAGACACTCAATACATGCTCAGCAAAACGTCTTCAAAGAGCATGCCATTAATATCTAAACCGATCACCAAATTCTTATTTTGATAAAGCTAAAACTTTTACTTAATTGTCTAGTAATGTGATGCTTTCTACAGTGACTTTGTTAACTTAAAGGATGTGACATGGTGCGAGACTCCAAACTTGTAAAAATTCATATATTTGACGATTGAATTCAATGGAGAGAAAGAAAAAAAAAAAAAAAAAACTTTTACTTTGTTCCTCCAACAAGATTACTATAAGGCCTGCTATTTTGACATTGTTTTATTTTATATGCTGCATGATCAAGTAGTTTTCAAGGAGTAGTTTTAATGTGTAATAGAGTAAGTGACCATACCTCTGTTAGTATTGTGGCATAAAATTAATATATTTTGACTTTCTCTTTTTTGATAAATCGGTAGAAATTTTATTTAAGAAAATTTGAGAAACAAGAGAGTCTCATAAAAGGACACTGAGTAGTGAAAAAAAAAAAAAAAGTAAAAGAAAAGGAGTGGAAAAAAAAAAGTAGCAAGTTAAACTAAAAGAGAAGAAATATGTAGACAATTTCTTACAATATGTTCGTTATTGTCATCATCCAGTTGAAAGCATTCGATCAAGAACAAAGAGAGGATATATTTTTGCTAGCCACTCTTTTGACAGAGGATGAGTTATCATTTGGAAAGTATAGTGAATTGGCCTACCAAGTTCGTTGCATCAAATTGATTCATAGTGAAGAACGAAAGTGCACTGCCATCAACATAATCTGCAAGATTGTTAATTTCATACATTGTGCATACGCTTAAGCGACAAACGTAGGTGGGTGTGCACAGCTGGTTAAAAGTAAGTACCGTGCATGGTACAGAAGTGTAATGATACTAAAATGGATCTGATAATTTACCAAATTTCTCTTCCTTACAAGCATGACCCATGTCAGATGGCACCCGGAGTTCCCCCAAACACTTCAGTAGAGTCATAAAATAGCCCAGACGAGGTGCTCGGGGGAACTCAAGGGGACAAAAACCCTAAACAATTAAATAGTATAAAATCTTACATAAAATCTCACAACCCCTAAACTTTAAGACTTAACTTATAATATTTATAAATCTTTCTACTTAAAAATTTGAACTTTAAGATAGACTTAAGGTTACAAGAGGTTGCTTGACGATTCCGTACATATAGAGTGGATTTATTTTTTCCGGTAATTTTTCACCCTTTTCCAGTAGTTACATGCAACTGCAAAAGACTGAAAGTATCTAGTTGCTTTGTTCTTGCCCGACTGCAATTAAATTAATTCAGGGAGAACTGAAAATTTTAATGACGTTCTTGCCTGTATTTGAGGGCTGATATACTAAATTAGCTAAGTTTCGCATTTGGCATTCGAATAAAATAATAGGGCTCTCAATTTATTTGGATCACAAATTCGCAGATGAAAATCAGAGGGCCAAAAGGGAGCGATGGCATATGGCGACGCTAAGAAGATATTACATTATTCTCTTCCTTTCCATCTAGCCCACATTTCCGTCTAGTTTCAGTTCATAATGCTCGTAGGGGGCAGGCCTTTTAGGTCTCGGATATGGAATAGCACAGGGTCAACATAAAGTGCAACATGAGGCAGAGAGAAGCCACGTGCACTCAGATTTCTCGATATCTCACTTACTGCCTTTAAACAAGAGTATTAAGCTACAAGCTTTATTTTTTTATTTTTTTAATTTTCCTGTTCTAATGAGCTTACAAAAAAGAGGAAGCAGTTCCGTGTCAGCTGTTTGATTTCATAAATAAGTAAATGAATTTTTCTAACTTTTCTCACACACAAATTGTGCTCTACTCCTGATTAGAGACGATGAGATATCCATAAAGTTGCGAGATTGAACCCGGTTTAGACTGGATTGAGTGGAACTTCTGGAAGAATACGTGGTGACTAGTCAAAAGCTCTTCCAAACTTTCTCCTTGTCTCTTTTGTTTTGTTTTGTTTTTTTTTTTTTTTTCTGTCAGAAGAGAAGCTGAAAACAGAGTCATTAGGATTCCAACGCGAAACCAAGAGAATCTAACAAAGATGTCCTAACCACTAGTGCTAGAAGCACAGGAGACTCTCTGCTCCTTTATCGAACTAAAGTCTCTGTGACATTTGGTTCAGCTGTTAAACTTAGTTGATAGGTGGCAGAACATTTTCAAATACCTTTTCAGATTCCTGCGTTTTTCAGGTTTTAGATTTCAAACAATGCATTGGTGTCAAGAATTAGGCAGGAACTAGAATAGCTGCTTGGTTAAATAAATAAGCAAAACCTTATTAGAAGAATGGTTACTGCAATTTAGAGGGATGGCAACGTTCAACTAATATTTTCTTCTGGGGCACACTGGTCTGAGCTCGAGTCCGCAACAGCTTGAGATGGCAATTGACACTTCTACATCTACTTCTAAACTTCCTGAATGCGACTTTATCTGGGTGTGCGTGTATCATCTCACACCAGAATCTAGGTAAAAGATCTTCTTTTATATGCATGTGAAGATGTGAAAAAGAAAAGGTTATGTGAAGGGGATCATAGACCAAGAAAAGCAAAAAAAGGAAAGATTTTTTCGCAGACAATATCAATTATTCCCTTATCTCCCATCAAGCCCAATGGTGCGTCCAGGTTCATGCCATTCATGACCTATCCTGGTCAAGTTTCTTCCCTTAAAAACACAGGCAAGCGCCAAAAGGTGCACAATTGCAAGCACCAGAACCTGCTATATATGGTAGTATGGCTAAGGGGCTTGCTCTATCAAGCAAAGCGCAATTTCAGCAATAGTACATAATTAATAGTACTTCAACTGTCCCCTAGAGTTCCCCTGAACGCTTCATTGTGGACCCTTCAAGGCCACAATCAATTTCCTTGTAAGCAGAATTATAGTTCATGCTGAAGTGTTTGGGGGAACTCCCGGTGTCATTTGATAAATAGCAACGCCAAGGCCACATGCAATTTCTTTGTAATAACATTTTTGTCTTTTTTTTTCTTTTTTCTTCTTTTTTTTTTTTTTCTTGTGGGAGACTTGTTCTGCTAAAATAGTGTGTTTATACGAGGTCACACTAAGATTGAGATCCTCTAGAGGTGCCACAACAGTCCGATTGGACAGGTTTGAATTGAAACCACATCAAGTTACAGTCATTTTGGGATCGGAATTGTTTTTGAGATTGTGATCATCGTCCTGTAAAATTTTTCTGTATTACTTGGCTGAGTTGTAAATTTTGACTAAATTTCTTGGGGCATCTTCTAATAGTACTGCTAGGGCCTAGAGGTAAAAAGATTTTAGACGAAATGTAATGTAGTCCAATTATTTTCTGTCTTGTAGTCTGCTCCATCACTTGACATATATGCCGTTTTATGACGTGTGACATTGTTTTGGTTTTTTTTTTTTTTTTATAAAAAAAAAGAGAGAAAGAACATATTTAAATTAGCATGAAATCAGCAAACTTTGTGAATTCTTTTCGGAGAAATAGAAAGGAAAACTAGAAGTCATTTTTTACAAAGTAAACAACACACTGTTTATTTATTATAGAATCGAAAAGTTAATAGCGTGCCTATTTTTAATTAAACCACAGTCCCTTTACGTTTTTAGTAGTCATAGACTCCGAGTCCTAGCTAATCTCGTGTTGACTTTTGAGCAAATTAAGCGAAGCAGATGTGATTGTATAAGAAACGCGATGTGGTTTATGATATGATGGGATATTCGTCAAGGACATTCCAACCCAAAAACAAACATGAAATTTACTAGAACTTATTATTTATTGACCTGAAGGCCCATTAAATTATGATTTACATAGTTATCAATGTTAAGATTAAGGTAGAATATAGAAATTCAAATTTTAACTCTTTTATCTCTCTTTTTTCATGAACTTTAGTCTTCAGAAATTTTAATTTTAGTTTTTTTTTTATCTCTCTCTTTTTGGGCTCTAACCCTAGTTTGAGGCACACACACACAAAAAAATAATAATAAATAAATAAATAAAAATCATGATTTGCACAATTTGAAGAAATTAAACATCGAAATACTAGAATGAATCCAGTAAAAACAAGAATTTCCTTACACATAGAAATGGAAAAAAAAAAAAACAAAAACAAAAATCAAAGAATTTTATGTCTTGGTGGTGGGCATCTGGTAGCGGCAAAAAGGACAATAATGGCTGACAGCCAACACTTTTCGATACACTTGCCATGAAATAAGTGATTGCAGTGCAGGCTGGCTGCAGTGCCAGTGAACTCCTCCAAGCAGATTGTGCAACTTTGTGATTCGCCTTCAATTTTCACACACTTGAGTCGAATTTCCTTGGGATGAGCGGGCAACATACCCAGATTCCTTTCTTCTTCTTCTTCTTCTTCCAATTCTAAGGTTGACTCATCATTCACAACATCAGTAGTGACCTCATGCTTTCTCACACAGCGAATCCCCAGGTGTCTTCTCCTCTCTGAAACCCCATAAACGATCCTACAAATCTTTTGGATTATCTCGATAGCCAACTCCTCACAACCTCGAGGTCCGGCCTCACATAAGGCCAGCTTGGATAAAAGATCATGGTGAACTGCAGCACTTCTGTCGAGCAGGCTTTCAAAATGGTAGGGTAATAGTGGTAGAACAAGCAGTGGGTCGTCGACTTCTCCACAGAGAGTCCTTGTTGTCCCGTCACTCGCTGGCCAGTAGTATCGATGTTTGACGTTGTAGGCGATGGATGAATGAATTTTCAATGAGTTTTGGATAAATTATTTACAAATTTAAATGAATTTAACATGCCTTGATTTTAATTTGACTCATTTATCAAGCAAGTTTTTAATTTAGGTTTGATTATCACTCGTTTAGTTAAATGAACGAGAATTTTTAACTAATGTATTGGCCATTTGTAACCCTAAGCACAGTGTAGATCAAGTGAGGGGTAACCTCTGATTGTCTAAGAATGTGCTGATACCTTTTTTTATTTAAAAAAAAAAAAATTGCACTGATCTTTGCTTCCGCCATAGGCAATTCAAAACGACGAGGAGGGCAGGAGGGGCTTTTTCATCAACCACTTGAGAATGGACTTACAATGAAACAGGTGTTTGCAAGGCCTGATCGTGACAAAACCAGCGAGACTCTCCAAGCATATGGTGCAATTTTCACTTTCACTCTCGACTTTCACCCACATTGGTTTCTTGCTTCAAATCCCACGTTTGATTCCATTATATTTCTCTCTATTATGCCATCCGCACCCTCAATTGAATCCACTTGCTCGAAGATAACCTCGTGATTTCTCTCTCTCAACAATGCAAAAGAGCCACAAAGTGTTGATGCTCCTCTGACGCGCCGTGAACAATTCTGCGTATTTTCAGGATTATTTCTGCAACCATCTCCTCATCACTTGGAATTTTAGAGGGATCCGGCATGCATGAAAAACGCCGTTTCATCATACCGTCCCTCTCGACCGCGAAAATGCTTCCTGCGCACCTAAACCTCAGCGCGGGTGCTTCATAATTGGATTGATGAATACGAGAGCTTGTTGTCCTTGGTCCCTTGACAACTTGCGTATAGAATCGGTGTTTGACTCTGTAGATGATGCTGACGAAAAGCCGGCAAGGGTGATCCCTTTGGCACAGGCTTGCTTCGACTCAGTTTTTGGATTATTTCAACGGCACCAGAAAAGCTATCGTTGTAGATCATGTTGACATTGCAGTGCAAAGTTGAGAAAAATATTCAATTGGTTTCTTGAAGGATGGATACATGAGATATGGATAAAGGCATTTGGGTTTTATAACCATGGAGATTTGGATGTAATCACATTAAGAATCTAGCAATCAATCAATTATGGAGATTTAGATATTTGGATGTAATCAAACTAGGACTCTAGATTGATATTATTAATTGCTAGAATTCCGAATGACTCATGCACATCTACAAAATTGACTCATTTTCTGTGGACTGAAAGAAGAATTCCATACGAAACCCACCAAAAAGTATCACACATCAGTACCCTAATGATGCCTACTACCCCGCTCAAACCAAACACCAAGTTGGCCATCGGCTAAAATCGATCCTTTTAGTTGGGTGCCTTGAACCTGTTTACCATTCTGTATAAATGTACCATTGTATTTGTACAGATATGGTAGAGGGGCACGTTCAATCCTTGTTTGCCAATCTATCATGAAAAGTAAAAAGAGGTAACGTAACTTTGTTTTGATCTTTTTTTTTTTTTTTTCCTAAATATAAATATTCCTCTTTTGAATGCAGAAAAAGAATAAATAAATCAATTAAATTTTGATCCTAGAAAGCGTGCAAGATAACCAGTGGTGCAACTGCTCACCCCATAAGCGGCACTAATTTCACTATCACATGATTAAAAAAAAGGGGAGGATGCTAGAAGAATGCAGACAAAATAAACATCATTTATACATCCCAATAGGTATGGCTTCAGTATCCAGCAAGATAAAAACGAGGATTCTAATTCTGTAATCGAATAAGGGCCCTGTAACGACGGTCAATGTGCTGTGCGCGTGGTGGCTGCCTTTTTAAAATCAATTTTGTCAACCTTAACTTCGCCATCAATTAGTTCATACACATAAACCACAACGCGCAAGCCGTCGATGTCCATGAGCACAAAGCTTGGGTTTACCTCGTAGGTGAAACTACTGTAGGCACCTGTGGCAGAGCCAGGGTTTATGACAACGCCCCCCTCGTGTTTATAGGCTTTGAACTGATGGGTGTGACCAGTTACAAGAATGTCCACATCTAGTTGTCTTTGTAGCATAGCCAGTGAATCTAAGTCACCCCATGGAATAACCTTGAGAAAGCAAATCAAGAAGAAGATCAAGAAATGATAAGGGAGAGACTACTGTGAAATGAATAAAAATTCAAGCATTTTTTAGCTTCAACACGATAATCATGAAAAAAAACCAGTGGATCAAACTGCCAGAGGATGGCATTACGTCAATGAGAGTCTATGTGCAGTAATCTGAAATAAAAGGACCCATTGTGTGATTTGACCTTCAACTAGCCTCAAGGGTGAATCACGGGGAATGTGATTTCAAGCCCAAAAAGAACTAACACGAAAAAGGGTTAAGATTTAAGAAGGATGCAATGGGATTTCTCTAAACATGTAACAATATTCATCAATTGCACACTGTTAGGTGGAGATTGCTCATATGTTGAGCAAACATAAAGCTCACAACCCAAGTACTCATTAATTACAACAGAAAACAAATGAATGGCTTCAATAGCACATCATATCATAACCAGTAGAGAGTAGACCCTTTGCCCAAGCAGACAAACCAGAATCAAACATCCAAGCCTAAATCAAACATGAATTGATTGAAGCTTGAGCATACAGTAAATGCCAAAATGACAACAATCCACCTGGCAGTCTATTGATTCTGATATTCCTTACTTCCTTAGTCACATGCTACTTACACCAGAACAACTCTCCACTTGACATTTTATTGATTATCGTACCATTATTATTGCATATTACTTACACCCACCCAGCCACACACATACACACACAAATAGTCTTTGCCATTTGGAAAATGTCAAAAACATTTGTAGCGTTAACAAAGCATGGGAAGCTGTATCTCAACTTTTTAATTCAACATAGGGAAAATACCCCAATCCCATATAATAATGATCACATAAAGTTGACATCATTAGGCAATATCAGCCCAAACTTCTACCCAGAAGTGTCATGCCACTAAACAACTGCTGAATTTCTCCGTGCAGAACAAACTACCGTGGCTATTATAACAATTAAACCATGGACAGTGTTCCATAAGGATAGAACCGCATCGTATTATCAATGCTAGAAGACAAGATTAAGTAAACACTAAGACAAAAGAAAAGCAACACCGACCTGATGACCATGGCATATTCCAAGCTTAAATTGGCCAATGGTGAGTGTTTTAGTCTCTAGATAACGTGAATCTTCATCATATTCACCTCGAGTAATGTGCAAATCAGGACAAAGACTCTTCAAGTAATCATGTACTTCCTGCTCAGAAATTTCACTTAAGACAGTCATGATTGTAGAAGCAATCGCTAAAAGAGGCACATCCATTATGATGAACTAAAAGTCCAGCCTTCAGATGATTAAACAATTCTCATGACACTTACCGAGTACTGAGTTCTCAAAGAAACATTTGGGGCAAAGAAACAACTCTATCAAAAAAATTCTGAATATGTGTAAGTAAAATGACATTCGTATTGTTGCCTTAAGCAACTCAAGCAAATCAGCAGCCTCAGATATTATGAACGGATATATTTATATGGAAAAGCTTCAGAATTTAAACCAAAATCTGATTTTGATCCATGGAAGGTAGAGTAGAATAAATCAACCAAAAGAATTGCGGAAATTCAAAAAACCTCATATGCAGAACTCAATTGCTATTAAACACTCAACAGAACTCAATTGTCGCCAACCACTAAAATCATGACAAAGAAATAAGAGAAAAGCATTAAATACCCAATTACAGGCGAAACATCAAATAACACATTTCAAGCAAATGATTACAAAAACTGCAAACAAATACGAAGAGGAAAGAGAAAAATGATTACTTTAATACAGAGATTGCCAGTGCAGATAATGTGTTGAATCTTGCCAGGAACAAGCATGGACTTGAACTTCGGAGGCAGATCAGCTGCTCTATTAGGTATATGAAGATCTCCTATAGCTAATACCAACACCATTCTCTTCCAACTGATCACCACACAAAACTCTCTCTCTCTCTCTCTAAAAATCAATAAAAAAACCCCACAATCTCCACCATTATCTGCATGCATTCCAAAACCAAAGAAAACCCAAATCAAATCTCAATAATTAATGAAAACCCAAAGTTTCCCAGTTCATAATTGACAACTATTAGGGATCCCCCGGACAGGTTCCCACCACAAAAAAAAAAAAAAAAGATGAAAGAAAGAAAAAGCTTGAAATATGAAAATTAGAGCTTCGGGTTTCGACTTACCTGTACGGACGATCAATGAACCCGATTATCAGCGATGAACCCAATTGAAGAAGAAGCCGAATTGTGTAGCAGTCAAGTCGAAGCTATAATCCGACGTCGTCGCCGTACTCGGTTAGGATTCTATTTCTTCTGTCGTCTCTGTCGTTTTCTAGTGTGGGCATGACCACGCGGACTCGTGTGTGGAAGCCGCGCCGAGGCCGCATCAGTAGGATAATCTTTACATTAGCTATTAGGTGTAAATTTAAACTCACGCTTATTTATTTATTTTTTAATAATAAAAAAAATAAATTATAAATATATTAATAATTATATTTATAAAATAAAATTAAAAACTCTTTTATTATTTTTATTTAATTTTTATTATAAAAAATTATGATTTAATTATTATAACATTTAAATAAAATTTTTATTACTAATTTTAAAATTAATAAATATAAAATTCCATTATTATAAGTCTAAATACTTGCATTTATTTATTTATTTTTTGTTAAAGTGAATTACAAGATGACATTTTAATTTGGACTAATATAAAAGAAAATACGGTAAACTATTAATCCAGCTATCATATCAAATTTTTAATTAATTCACTTAAAATACAAATTATGTCTACTTTTATAATAATTTTAATAGTTTCGGTTTAATTTTAATAAGAGTGGTTGAGCTGAGTGATTTGTACAATTCCGCTTACACCTTTTATTCACCGGGATGGAAAAGCGATCATTAATGACATGGAATGTATGGAACGAGATTTTAGCTGCTTAAACGGACTCTGGGTCGTTATAGCTGAAGGTTGGATGGTTACAGCCGAATAATTTGAGTTTTTTTTTTTGTTCTTCTTCTTTCTTATTTGTAAAAATTAAAAATCAAATCAAAAACTCAAAATTAAGAATTCAGATAAATTTATTATTACATTTGAAGGCGAGTGACAAGTTTTTTTTCTTGATTTTCTTTCGCCGCCCTTCCGACACCTAAAGACACAACATTTCAAGTTATGGGGTTGGTCTAAGTGAATCATTAATCCGTAGAGCCCAAAAATCATTATGGGAAGAGTTGTGCTTTTCGGCCCAGAGACATGGGGTTGGTCATTTTGTGGCGTTGTCCTTGCCATCGTGTCTTCTTGCTCACTCTCTCTCTCTCTCTCTCTCTCTCTCTCTCTCTCTCTGTTTTTTTTTTTTTTGACCATAAATGAAAATTTCCCTTTAAATCAAGCCCATCTGGGCATAAGTCGTCAACACAAAGCAGGCTATACAACTGCTAAGGTGGGAAAAGGACCCAATCTGGTGGGTGGACAGGGTAAATATATGCTGATGTAAGGTGGAGCGTATACGCCATCATTAGTATTTAAGCGTGAAGAAAATAAACAAATGATACCATGCCACCATGTGTGTAATTGTATTTCTATAACAATCTTCTGTAAAAAATAAAAAACGTGGATAATATGTGTACTTAACATGGTTCAGTATCAAGAAAAATAACAAACAGGTCGATCCATGTTACATGGTAGAATTTTGTACTTAACATAGTTTTGAATGGCTATGACATGATAATAATACTCGAAACATTTTCCCATTACACATGGTAGAGAACGACTGGATGACCATCAAAAGTTAGTCGACATCGACGCAAGTGATATGGATACAATTTAAAATATAGTTTATACTTAATTTTTTTTTTTTTTTAAAAAAGAAGGGAAAAAAAAAAGTGCGTTTTTTTGACTGTTAGTTGATTGCATGGCTGTGGTCTTGACCCTTCAGCACAATGTTAGTCTCCGCAGTCACCTCCATCTGGGGCTTGGATCCCTCGCCACTTAACCAAAAATAAGAATCTCTGGGATAAATTTTAACCCAAAAACACTAGTCTTCCCAAACAACCGCAATGAACGATCTGTGAGAGTTATAGCAGGTGGACGGCTTAATGTCTTGACCAAACATGATTTGTAGGAAAATGTTGACATAGGTCATTAATATTCCGAATCTCCCCATGGAATTTTACGTGGGTCATTTCACCATTCAGCTCTTTCAAGGGGCAGGCCTTAGTTAACTCTCTGTGTTGTGTGCTTTAATGTTTTCCAAGCATTAGATACTTTCTCCACTTCCTCCCAAGGCAGACACTTGCTCTACCATGACAATTTGCTTCTACTAGACCCCTCTTGCATCTCTTCTTGCATTTCCGATCACTTTGAGTTTAGTCATGGGAAACTGTCTTAAATTGCGCGCTTTTCGAGAACCCACCAAACCAATCAACATTCCTCGCTCTCCCTTTGGTTTGTAGCCCTCACCTCTAATTTTACGTTTGAGTTCTTATGTGGGAATGGAAGGTTTGCCATGAAACGTGCTGTGTGTTTCTTTTGTTTCTATAGGTTCAAGGTGTAACTAAGGCCCCAGGTCCTACGTCAGCACTGCAAGCAAGGCCTTTGCTTTCTTCAATTGTTGTAGAAGGTGCCAATAATCTTTTCAGGTCCGAACATCAAAATTCCATGAAAATGTGATGTTCAGTGTCAATTTAGCACATGCCTCTTGTCTCTGTAAATGAGAAAGTAGGCAATAAAAATAAAGCACATTCAATTCGACAAAGGAATATACGAAATATTGACTCCCCATCTCCTTCGCATTGAAATAAAGGTATGCAGACGGTGTGACAAAAAATCTCTTTCAGACAAATCCTGAGTGGCAGACAGCTTCTTTTTAAATATATAGGTTACTATTATAAGCCATTAACGTGTCCCTCGGTGCAGAAAGACGAGGGCATGATGGAAAACATGGTATCCCAGCTGCTGAAAAAGATAAATTGGATCGTAAATTGAATAAGAAAGGTGAAGTGCCTCGCGCAGATAAACTGAACTGCTTTTCCTACAGTGTGTTAAAGGTTGCTACACGAAATTTCAGTGACAAATTTTATGGGCCAAGATGGATATGGTGAAATTTATAAAGGATATATCAACCTTGGTGCCATGGATGCTGCAAAACCAAGTATTGGCGGATCTGCAGTTGCTGTCGAAAGGCTCAGAAACGATAGACCACAAGGCCAATATGAATGGCTTGTCCGGATCTCTCTCTTAAGTCCAACTTTCCATCCTTTCTCTCCCTCCCACTCTCTATCTCTCTTCGTTAGTCCTGATAATGACATTGTGTGTCTGCAGAATCAAATGCGGGTTGTGAGCAGATTGAAACATCCCAACATTATCAAGCTCATAGGATACTGCTCTGAGGCTGAGAACAAACTTTTGGTTTATGAGTAGATGAGCAAAGGTAGCTTGGAGGATCATCTTCTGAAAGATAAATGCTATGTTCCAAATACTTGCAGACTAGAACTCAGTTCACTGACAGTATCAAAAATCGGTATTGATATCCTCTCACTTGGACCAAACAGCGAAGGATATGGAGCTTGATTGGCAGAAAAGAGTCAAGATAGCTCTCGGAGCTGCCAAGACTTTAGATCACCTTCATACTCGTGGGAAGCCAATCATGCATTGGGATCTAAAAGCATCAAACATCCTAATTGACGCCGTGAGTTGCCTCCATTGATTCTTGTCTCAGTGCTAATTTGTGATTGCCTTTTGTTTGTATTGAACCATAAGCCACAACTAACACAAGGGGAAAAGTTTCAGGACTTGAATGCCAGGCTTTCGGACTGGCTAAATTTGGACCTGAAAATGGTGAGACCGGTTATCTCCTCTAGCATACTCTATACCGCGTGTGATCGCAGCATGTATAGCACTATTTCAACTGGTATACTTCTGGTTTACAGGTCGTTTGACGCGAAAAACTGATGTATACAGCTTTGGTGTGGTACTTCTGGAGATTTTATCAGGCTGTGGTGCTGCAAAGACATATTCCGATGGACTAACAGGAAACCTTGCGCAGTGGGCTAAACCATATCTTGTCAACAAGGCGAAACTGCACCATATTGTTCACAAGAAACTTGGAAAGAACATTTCATCAAAAAAAGCGCATGAGTTTGCCGAAATAATCCTTCGATGCCTTGAATAACTAGAACAATGACTGAGTTGGTAGCTGATCTAGAACAGCTACAACAAAACTTGGGTAGATCTAAAGTGTCTCTTTTGTACCATCTACGTGCACAAAGATGATCTCGTGCCTTGAATAACTAGAACAATGTTTTGGCTTCTCGCAGGTTAAGTATATGAGGTTTATTGTCTCAACCATAGCAGTCTACAGGTGGCCTTAAGTCAATCCATCGTGCAGAAGTTTAATTAAAAAAAAAAAACAAGGAAAAAAGGATCGCATCTAATCAATAACAAGCTCCTGCAGGAGTAGATTTTACATGCCATTACAACAAGTAGGCAAGCATGCATCCACGGATTCTTCAAGCAAAATTATAATTTGACAACCTAACAATAAAACTGAAATTGGAATTCCAATTCCCAAATTCAATTTCAAGGAATTTGATTTACAACTGTTTTACTCAGTTCTGCAATTCTTGAACAAAAGTCAAGAATTATAAATCCAAATAACACTACAATTCACTTGGTCAATAACTGTCAACTAGATTAACACCGTCCACCTCATTGACGGCAACTATTGTCAATGAGGCAGCTGGGGGCCAGCAAGGTTGTCCACCTCGACAGCTGTGCAGGCGAGGTGGTCAACCATCTGCAACTACCGTCGACAAGTAGGGTGGCCACTAACAACAGCCTCTGACAAGAAGGCTGATCATCGGTCAAGAAGTAGAGTCCATGCATCCACACTTAATCTTTTCCAAAGCTGCAGGAGTCAAGCATGTCTACGGGAAAGGGAATACAGTGGCCAATCATTTTTCAAACCATGCACCGACCTAACTACTAGTTATATCATGGTCGTCACTCAATATAAAAAATTCCAACCCAGACCTCATTTATTGTTAAATCTCCCTCCCTCAATCAAACTTTCAAAAACCCACCAAAGGGGTGAGCCATGTTACCAATTCCAAGAAGCTTTAAGTTACCATTAGCTTTGAGAATACACGAAACATCAATCTCTAGCATTCCTCCTATCACTACAAGAAAGCAGACAATCGCCAGGTTTGAAGGGGTGATGATCTGGTTCAATGTAATTCAAAATTGCATCAAGATATAGCGGCTGATGACATTTTACATCGGAGTGACATGGAGAAGATGCCTAGGAATAAAGAGAGAGAAAAAGCTTAAGAATATACAGAAGATTGTTTTGTTGCTCAACGAACTCGTGGAGACTGCAATTGAGATGGCAATGGAGATGCATTTGGTGTTGAATTCAGCGAGGAATGGTGGCATCTCATTGGAGACTTTGGGATGGATCTGCGAACTGCTTGATAATCTGATGGGCAGTGTTTGGATGCCTCTTTTGGGGATTCAATTAGCTCCAATGTTGCTAATACCTCTGACATTCGAGGCCTAACTTTGGCTTCACTGTGTAGGCACTGTAAAGCAAGGTTAGCAGCCCTATGGGCTCCTTTCTGAGGATACTGACCACCCAACTTGGTGTCCATAACCCGGAACACTTTTCTTTTGTCACCCAGGTAAGGTTTTGCCCAGTTTACCAATTTCTGCTCCAAACCAACCTTGGTTTTGTCAACAGCACGTCGGCCAGATAGCAGCTCCAACAACACAACTCCAAAGCTGTATACATCACTTTTAGATGACAACCGACCTGTTGATCAATGAAAGTTTTGTGAGATACATAAATTAGGATTGTAATATGTAGAGTGAGCTCATGCACTATATCAGTTTCACTTGGTCATGAAATTATATAAAGTAATCAGATCAGACCATGAGTCCAACAGAAGGCTTGTGAACAAAACACAGAGTAAAGCTTATTTTTTGAGTTAAGCTCATAAAAAAGGTTTAGTTATACATAACCCTCATTGTTTAAGTTAGTGGAGTTTAAAGCTTCAAATTTAGCAAGGAAAAAGACATTTGTACTTAAAGCAGAGAATTCAACAGACCTGTAGCAACGTACTCAGGAGCAGCATACCCCTCAGTGCCCATGACTTGAGTGGACACGTGAGTTCTGTCGCCAGTAGGGCCTGCCTTTGCCAGACCAAAATCTGAAAGCCTTGCATTGAATTCCTACATATGAATACATTATTAATGAAATGACAAGAAGAAGAACAATAGAAAATAATAGAGGGCATAAGAGCTTGTTTAAGAAAGCAAATTTATTAGCATTTATTCATGAAAAACATGACAACAAAGAAAGACACATATTTGTCCCAGTTTCTCACAGCATACCACATCTAGTAGGATATTTGAAGCTTTGAAATCACGGTAGATGACTTGGGATTCTGCATCATGAAGGAAAGAGAGACCTCGGGCAGCACCTATGGCTACTTTCATTCTTACTCCCCATGATAGTGGCTGTGGGCCACCTACAGCGCACAAGATAGTATGTCATATAGTGTTCTTGGATGCATGTACTTGGAAATTGTATATCCTGAAAATATAGTTACACAGTTGCCAGCTTGCTCAAGAAACAGTAAGTTTTGACGAAGAATAAGTAGAGAAGAAATTAGAGAAGAAATTTGAGAATGAAACATTTTCAGACATAGTTCTTAAAGTAACTAGTTTCAAATATTACAAACTGTACTTTGATGTCCATTGTCATATATTTACAGAGGTGGGATAGCCAGGTATTTGTCTGTTATGGTGCTTCAGTGATGAACCTAGTAAAAACACTATGACAGGCATGTAGCTTTTAAGTATTCCCAGAAATGCACACGTGTATAGATGATCTGGAAAAAGGAAGGGTGAATGAAAATCTCCAGAATTTATGAATATTATGGTCCCTATTTTGCCAAATGGTAACTTGACCCTAGAAGCAGATTGACTATGCATCCTGTGTACCCAATTGACAATGGGAAAAACAATTGCAAGATGGTAAGCACCAAAAAGGAAAGAGTAAGCAAACTAAAAAACAAGCAACATCTGTTAATATAATAGAGGCCATGGCCAACATACAGTTTGGATGACTGTTATCAAAAGAACAAATCAGAGACAGAAAACAGGATAAATATGCACAAGAATGCTTCCATATGGATTTGAAATGACTTACGTCTGAAGAGATGATTCTCTAAGCTCCCCTTAGGCATGAACTCATAGACCAAAAGCCTATGTTCACCCTCTAAGCAATAGCCAATCAGTTTAACCAGATTTGGATGATGAAGCTGACCTAGATAGTGTACTTCTGTCTGAAACCAGCAGCCAATCAGTTAAAAAGAAACTATATATTGGTGATAAAAAAAACAATGCCAAGAAGAAGAAACGCACCAACCACTCCTTGTGGCCCTGAAAACCTTCAGGCTTTAGCTTCTTCACTGCAACAACCATTCCTGATCCAGGCCTTGCAGCAGTTAAAGCACGCTGATCAATCCATCCTTTGAAAACATAACCAAATCCACCTTCACCAAGAAGACTGTCGGGACGAAAGTTCCTTGTGGCATTCTTCAGCTCATTGAAGTTGAAGGCTTTCAGACTTGGAGATGACAGTATCTCACCTTCAGACCTTGGTGTAGGAAGGCCTTCAAAATTGCTCCTACCATTGTAAGATGGAATGGTCAAACTGGAAGGAACTGTAGAACGGCTAGTTTTGCTTGATAATCTTGAGGTCCCTGTTGTTAGCAAATAGAAAAATGGGTCTGACATTTCAGTCTTGTATTTTGGCGACAACACTAAGAACTTTATACCCATCCGGCTGGCCAAACGGTCAAAAGCATATATAAATAAAATTTCAAGATCCATAGATGATAAAACAGGGGGTTACGAGTTCAAATTGAGAAACATAGGAATAACGCCTTCTCCAGAATTTATAGCACAAGAGCCTCGTGCTTGCACAATAGGATGCCCGTTTTTTTTCGAAATTCATCTCGGTTCCCAGCTTCAAAACTAGATATTTTACTAGACTCATCAAACAAGCTCTTATTACTAAGGAATTTAGATGAAATAATTGTTTTCCAAAACTAACCATATTAAATGCGTGCGCCAAATCATATTAAATCATGTCCAATTCTGCATAATCATTTATATAATTTTAAGCTCCCTAATGTAAATGACTCTCAACTGGTCAATTTAGATTCAAAATTACAGGCAAACTTGCTAAAAGCAGTAGTCATCAAGCTCCTTCATTTAAGAGAACTAATATTCGCTTTAATGAATCTCACGATGATAGAAAGATTCGCCAAATTCCATACCCAAAATTACAGAAATTCTAGAAGAACAGCATGGAATAACCAATAAAAACCAGCTATTTCAGTAGAAGCTAAGATCCAAAAATCTAACACAGACTATCCTTGCATAAATTCCAGAGACTTTTAATCCACAGATAAAGTGAAAATGAACAAAGACTATCTAATCCAAGCTCAAGCAAATTTTCTCTTTAAAAAAAATAAAAAAAACACAAACTGAAAACAAGCGATACCTGACGATTCAACCAACAGTAAAAACATCCAAACCTTCAAATATTCAGGAAAACCATCACGCACCCATAAAAAAATCAAGCAAACCCCATTTGAAATAAGCACAAAAACGAACAAGAAAGCCACACCAGAAGGACCCAAAAGAGGGGTAAAGAAGAAAACAATCTACCAGTTTGCGAGCTCTGTGTGGCGTCTACTTTGGCAGACGAAGAATCTAAACAGTTTCCCATTCCAAAAGTACCAATGGACCTCTTATTAACTCACAGACACGATATAAATACTATTGTCCCCTCCTCCGGATTCCAAAAATCAAGAAACAGAGAGATCTTGCTGCTTAAGCTTGACTTTCCAAATTCAACGGAACTGAAACCAAAGTACAAGGTTTCGGTTCGGCTGTGCAGTTGGGTTTGGTCCCAAGCATCAACAAAGTCGACGGAAAGGAACGAAATGGAATGTGAAAGAAAGAAAAATGGCGCCCTCGGAAATGGAAGGGAAACTACAGAGAAACTGTCGAGAAAAAAAATGGATACCTAAGCTCGAAGACCTGGGTGCTCGTGGGTACAAAATTGGGTTCCGTTTTTGTACGATTTATGTGAATTGACAGTAATAGCCGCCTCGCTTTTGTTTCCTTTTTTTTTTTTTTTTTTTTTTTTTTTTTTTTGCCACACGCCGTTTTAAAAAAAAAAAAAAAATAATAAATAAATATATATATATATATATGCATAATAACGCGAGTTAATTATAATTGAATAATATTATTTTTATTTTCTAATTTCTTGACTGTTTTATTTTAAATTGAAATGTTGTTGGACGATTTTTAAAATTTTAATTTAGATTGCGTACTTGGATTGTTGGAATCCTTTTTTTTTTTAAATCAAATTGTGTTTTAATTTTTTATATTTATTAAATAATTATCAAATTGTGAGTTATAATAATTATTTAATTTATAAAATTTCTATTAAATTTTTAAATTTAAAAATTAAATGTGTTAGCCATTAAGATGCTCATTCAAAATTCTTTTTAAAATTTTTAACATTTCTTAATAAATAAAATTTAATTTTAAAATTATGAATATCTAAATGTAAAATCTTGTGGTGCAACTACTTTTGTAAATTTTTAAAGAAATTTTTTAATTGTGTTTTTATGTAGTTATGAATCTTTTTTTTCAAACATATGCCAAAAATAATTTTTTTAAAAAAAAATTATTTATTTTTATAAAATATATGAATAATAAATATATATATATTTGCAGACATTTCAACTAATCATTATTATAAAAAGTGAGGTTGCCTTATTATTTTTATTATCAAGTCTACTCCAATTTGATAATTCAGATAAAAGGATGCCATTTCATTGAGATTGAGTGACTTTCAAGAGATTCATGCCCACATTTTGCTTCTAAATTTCGGGGATTCTTGCATAAAATGATAACTATACCTATTTTGTTTTAAGTTTTCAAAAACTAAATGACATGAGGATATTTTGGGAAACAAAAGTCAGCGTCATGCCAGCCAAACAATGGCAGAGGGGACAGGGAGGGTTGACTAGTTGAGGGACGGCACCTAGAATCGAAAGATAAATAATATTATGGAAAAGCTTAGGAAGAAGTCACTGCGCACTTTGTTTTTATTTATTTAAATTAATTAAATAAAGAAAAAGAAAGAAAGAAAACTAATAAGTTGACGTGGCTCGCCTAAAATTCTCTGCACGCGCAATCGGCTTTCATACTACCAACCACTCGAACCAGTTCCCCCAAGTTCGGGCCCTCGGCAGGGTCAGCTTGAAAATGGGGATTTTAACGATGAATGGCACACTTAATTTTGTCGAATATGAATGGACATATGGCGACATTAATATGATACGATTTGATATATCAATATTCAAAAAAATTACATTAAGAAACGTCTGACAATATATATATATATATATATATATATATAGTATAATTAAAAATATATTTTTATTAATATTTTTTTTAAAAAATTAAAAACATACTCAAATGGAGAATATTATTTCTTAAAAAATAATTTGAAATTATTATTATTTTTTTAAATTTGCTTTAGACTAAATTTACTTTTGCACTTAATTAAATTTTAAAAATCAGTGAACCATGTTAAATTACTTTTTAGAATTCTATTTTACTTTTTTAAGGAAAAAACAAACAAAAGAGAATTTTGAGAATTTTTTTTTGCTTAAAAAATAATTTAATAATATCTTTTTATTTTCTTTTATAAAAAATGTTTATAATTATGAAAATTTAGTTACTATTAAAATATAATTTTATTAATCAATAAAATTTTTATTTAATTATAATTAAAATTTTATAACCATAAAATATTATAATATCCTTCATCTATGAATTTATAAAAAAATTATCAAATAAGTTAAAGTTGAGATTTTCTCTTTTATCTATATATATATATATATACATATTATTTTACTGGCTCTGCTAATCACTAGGAAGACGCTGAACTGGGCATGGCCATTGTCCACAAGAACCATGTTCTTGGAACGAGGTTGATTCAAATTCAACCCCATCAGAAATCCTTCAAAATGTGACTAGTTTGAAACGAAAAAACATATGCATGACCTTTGACCAAACCAATTCGGGGCTCCCATGGCAGAGATTCTGCATCCCTCAGCTTGAAACAAAAAAACATATGCATGACCTTTGACCTAGCCAATTCGGGGCTCACATGATAGAGATTCTGCATCTCTCGGATTACATAAGCACAACACGTCAACTATTTGCATTTAGTAGAAAATACTTGGGTCAACTTTATTTTTTTATATGTCTTTCGTCTTTTTTTCTCATCCCCACATTTCATTGATTGGCTAAACATCAGTTTTCTTTCTTTTCTTTCTTTTTTTTTTTTTGGTCTCTTTTTAGAATGCAGCAAATGGCACAGAATATTATTCGTAGCCATTAAATAAAACAAAATGTTATGGTCACATTACAACTCACCAAAGTGGTGAGTGAATATTCCTCAAGATCAGCAAACAACATGGCATCTCTCTTCTCTTTACCACGATCAGGGAATGTTAGAAGCCACGTCAGCGAAAATTTATACCGCTGGATGGAGGATCCTACGATGCGATTCTTATGCCATTTTGTTTAGGTCAAAATGCTAACGCGGAAAGTTCTTTCTGACTCGTTATCTACACTTCGTCGTTGCAGGTGACAAGACCGTTCCCAAGCCCATCCACCTCGAGAGATTGGACGACATGGTCAAGAACATGACCCATTTGTCAGCTAGCTATAGACATGAGAGCGCTTCGTGGTAGCGGCGAGGCTTGTGCGGGGGCGGCTGCCCAGGGAGTGGCACTTGGGGTCTCTTCGTGGGACGACATGACCCCCTCCTCGCGCTTTTGTTGACTTCGGTTTATTGGACGATTTTCTTCACATAAGTTCCAACGACCGCTGCCAATGTTCCGTTATCCTCGTCAACTGCTGCCTCCGATCGTATTATTTAAGTGGTAGAGATCATTTTTGTTGCTAAGTTACCAGTTTTAGTCTAATTTTTTGTTAAAATATTTAGTAAAATTAAATTTATAATTAAAAAATTTATTTTTATTTTTGATAAATACAATACATTATAACAAAATTGTGAATTACTACTCTTATTTTCTTATTTTTAAAAGTACGAGGTTCCCATTCAACATACCCTCGTGAAAAAGATTTTACGCTAAGAATACCAACAAAAATAACTAGAACGATGTCGCTTTATGTCTGGCCTTCCTCCTTTGCTATGTGTATCTTTTTTTTATCAAAAAAAATAAAAAAATGGGTCAAATTTGAACCATAAGTAGTACCGCACTACTTCTATTGAAATAACACATTTAAAAAAAATAATTATTTTTAGATTTTAATAAATATAATTATTTCAAAATCTAATAATTTTTACCAGGTTGGGTCATACCATCGTAAATAAGTCAAACATTCAAATGTTAACAATTAATAGAATGAATATTCCATGTTTGAATGTGAAATGTAAAAATAAATTGGTAAAACTTTACAATTTTGTAATTTAATTTCATTAATTCAAGGACCCAATGCATATTTTCTATTGTGTAATAAATTGGTAGAAGTTTCGTTTCTTATTAACTCGCGTATATAGTAGTATTAATTAATGTAATCATTAATTGCTCCGCATCTATTTTTGTTCAAATGTAAAATTATTTAAAACAAAATTATCGCTAAAATTTTTAAATTAACATTTTGGTTAGACTAATCCAAGATTACCACCCGCTAACATAATATGAAATTCAACAAAAATTATATTACTATATTTTATATTTAAATATGGATTAAGATTATGGAAAAGTGTCCCACAATCAGGACACATGACCTTCAAATTGGGCGTTTGGATTCTGGGTGGGGCCCCGGGAGGGACCATTTCGCGCCTTGCTTACTCGAAAGCCCGGCCGCGTCCCTGCGGCCAATAGAAAAACTGAGTTGCTGTCATCCATCCAATAAGAAACATCCACGTGGAGATTCCACGTAGCTTCGCGCGCCCTCCAATTTGCTATAAATCAGAGAAGAAAGAGCAGTCCGGCCGTTGAAGTGCACCGGTGGTTTCCGGTACTCCGTGGTTGCTCGCCGTTCTCAGTCGAGGGAAAAAAAAAAAAGAGAGGAGACAAAAACGCCGCCGGGGGAACTTGAATTGGAATTGCCGGATCTTCGGTGGCCGGTGGCGACATGGAATCACACGGCTCCGGACTCCGGAGAGTGGTAGTGTTGGCCTTCTGCGTCGCCGGCATCTGGTCGGCTTATATCTACCAAGGCGTTCTGCAAGAAACTCTGTAAGCCCTCTCTCTCTCTCTCTCTCTCTCTCATATCTTCACAATCTCTCTAAAAATTCGATTTTCGCTTCGATTTTCTTAAAAATTCTAATGTTATCACCTAACTCTAAAATGATTTTTGTGATTTAATGTGAATCTGTAATTAATTATTAGATCCACAAAGCGATTCGGTCCAGACGCGAAGAGGTTCAAGCACCTGGCGTTCCTGAATCTGGCTCAAAATGCGGTCTGTTTAGTCTGGTCTTATATAAGTGAGTTTTCTGCGTTATAACTTTGGGAAATTTACGCGTAATTTTTGTGTCGGGTTAAATGCTAAGGCAACGGTTTGTTTAATTGTTGTAGTGATTAAGATTTGGTCAACAAGTGGTGGAGGTCGCGGCGGCGCTCCCTGGTGGACGTATTGGAGTGCCGGCATCACGAATACGATTGGTCCGGCCATGGGAATTGAAGCTTTGAAGTATATTAGCTACCCGGCCCAGGCGCGTTGAACCTTTAAAACTTACACATCACCAATTCGAATTGTCTTCTATTTGTCATTTTGGATGAAATGTGAGCTCATCCATTGTGACCTGGAGGTCATAGGTTTGACTTCCACAATGTAAGAGTTTCGTAAACTAGGAATAAGAGAATCTAATTCTTGAATTGGCTGCCTAGATAATGTAGTGTTACATATGTGGGCGTGATTCTGATAGTGATCGAACCCAAATTGTCCTGTCAAGTGTGTTCTGCTTCTATTCAGGGGAATGGTACTCATCTGGGGTTAATGCATTTTTGTTTCCTATTATACCTTGCATTTGCTTTGTTTGTTGTTTCTTCGCAACTCTTATACTGAGTTTGTTTTCCATTGGTTGGTCCTGTGGATGTCTGTGGTGCCTGCAGGTCCTGGCAAAGTCCTCAAAAATGATTCCAGGTGAGATTATTCTGTTTTCTTCTTATGTCAAACGCATGCATATTTGCTGCTAGGCATTGACTATTGACCGCCGTTGTGGGTACGCACCGTCATTTAGTGTCAGTTTGGTGCCACTAATTTGATATAGAGATGCTATGACTCGTGCCTCATGTTGATAGTTAAAAAGTAATAAAGAAAAAAAAAAAAAATAATAATAATAAATGAGTAAACAAGCAAGTGCATCTCTTGCAGGTTCCATGTCATTCTGGAATTGGAACATTTCAATGTATCTTAGCATTTTTTTTCCCCCTTTAATTTCTTTCTTTCTCAATCTTTGAAAGACATGTACTAGGAGTAGCCTAAGGTCAAGTAAAACATCAGACGCTGACCTCCAGAATGATGGTAGAACATTTGCTTGTGTTGTGTACATGTGAATGGAGTGAGGAAACTGTTTGTGACATGTTTAGTTGTTAAATCATCCAGTTATTCCTATTTATGTACCCTGATTGAGAATTGATAAACTAATACATTATTTTTATCTTGTGCAGTCATGTTGATGGGTACTATGGTCTATGGCATAAGATATACGTTTCCGGAGTATATTTGTAGTTTCCTTGTTGCTGGAGGGGTATCCGCATTTGCCCTCATGAAGGTGAGGAATGTTTCATAAGGAGAATCATTTGACTTGGCTTCATTTTATGGTACTTCATTCTGTGAACGGGTTGTGATTCATACCACCTCATGTGAATGTTTGGTTGATTTCAGACCAGCACAAAAACGATTAGCAAGCTGGCACATCCAAATGCACCCCTTGGATATGGGCTTTGCTTTTTAAACCTTGCATTTGATGGGTTTACCAATGCCACCCAGGATTCGCTTACTGCAAGGTATGGCCAATTTAAACCTTTTATCATTTGCATTCAATTCTTTTATATTCCATGACTAAATGTGATATTTCTCAGCATTATTTTCCTTGTTTTACCATTAAAGTTGAGCACAACTTGAGAAATGTGTTTTTATATGAGTTCTGCTTCATCATTGGATTGAACATGGATATTATTTCTCTTGTCTAGGTACCCAAAGACTAGTGCTTGGGATATAATGTTGGGCATGAATTTGTGGGGTACAATATACAATATGATATACATGTTTGGCTGGCCTCATGGTATTGGGTATGAAGCGGTCCAGTTCTGTAAGCAGCATCCAGAGGCAGCTTGGGACATTTTTCTCTACTGCCTTTGCGGTGCAGTGGGTCAGAATTTCATCTTTTTAACCATTAGCCGTTTTGGCTCACTGGCTAACACTACGATTACCACAACCCGTAAATTTGTCAGCATCCTGGTTTCATCATTGCTTAGTAGCAATCCCCTCTCAGCAAAACAATGGGGATGCGTAGTCATGGTTTTCTCTGGGTTGTCCTACCAGATCTATCTAAAGTGGAAAAAGTTGCAGAAACCGCAGAAGAAAAGAAAGCCCATGTGAAGAAGAGGGAGTGCAGAAGAAGGGATAGCAAACCGAGAAGAGATACACTCACAGTTTTGAACTTTACATTCGTTTTCGTCGTTTACTTCAAAATTTCAACTTAATTGTGGTGTCGTTGTAGACGTAAGTTCCAATGATTTCATAGATATTCCACATATAGGAACAAGTAAATGTAAACTAATAGATATCTGGAGTTAGTGAAGTTCTAAAATCCTGTCCTTCGTGTGTCTCATTGATGGAGTGCCCGCCCTTTTAAGTATTCAACAGGGCTCGGCTTTGGTCTGCACTGGCCTCGATTGCATTAGCAATCTCAAGCGTTCGATTTAGTATCTGTGCATTTCTGAACATGCATGCACTATCAAATAATATGCTTGTTGCTTGTTGCCTTCTAGGAAATTTATGAACATCGAGTGAATAGCATCAAATAATCGACCTTCTCCACCTTAAATGAGAGAATGCGAGTTTTCAGATGGATAGAAGTGTTTCGTATACAATTTAAGAATAATATCTTGGACAATAGTAAGTTTACAATTAGCCAGTAATTCAATTTACTAATAATATTTATAATCTTTATTAAAAGATTGAAAATATGTAACTTTATTTCTTATATTGTTTTCAAAAATAACATGAAATTAAATAAAAAAAAAGTGTCTCACTTTTCTCTCTCTCTCTCTCTCTCTCTCTTCCCGATTCTTATATATTTGTTTCTCGTCTGCTGATAAAAATTAAAAAAGCAGTCTACGTAGGTTGCAGGAATGCCTTTTTGGGTTCTAGTTTTCAATTGCAGATTCCCAAACCACTGCCTATGTCTCGAAGCCCAAATGGAAATGGGATTGTGGACGTCGGTAGCAAAACACGAGGATGTACAATTTAAAGTGGCCTTTTTCAGGTTGTTCTTCGGGTCTGTTTGACTTTATCGTTGTGTTCAAATTTATGACTCAGAAACCTCTCGGTCGAATATAATTAATAATTTAGTAATTATTACGAAAAAAAATTTCTGATACAATAAGAAAAATCACAAAAAATGAATTTCATGTTATTAAATTCGAAATTACTTATGTAGAAATGAATATTTTATCTTAGAATGTTAGAAATATGGTGCTCTTCTTTTTTTGACGTAGTATTTTCATTCTACACCAAAATATTGTATTTTTTAAATTCAAATTTGAATTACAGTGCACTTTTATCAAATTATAGATTTTAAAATTTATTAAAAATTAACAAAATTGTGATTGACTCAAAAGATAATTTTTTAAATTACAACTATAATTTCAAATAAACCCTTAATCACTCTTTAAAACTTAGTTTTAGATGGTCATAAAAAAAAGAAGGGTAAAAATAGTCAACCATTCCTTCTCTGTCTCCCAGAAAGTTGTAACTAATGAGTGCACTTTATTTTGTATGAGATTCCCTCTCCCTCCTTTCCTATTTGCTTTTGCTCTGCTTATTATTACACCTGTCCTCCACCACTACTATTTGCTCGCCATCTCAATTTAACAGGATTCCCAGGACCCTTTCTTCCCCCACCAGCATTGTCCATGACGAGTAAAGAAGCTCCAGAGGAAGAGGGAAGCAAGGAGAATTGGATAGCTTCTTTGAAGCCACATTTACACAGAAGCAGCCTTCCATTTTTCTCCATTATCTGTAGGTAAGGGTAAGGCCCATCCCCATCTCTTTTCTTTTGGCTTACTTCTAATTTTCATGTGTTTTGGCAGGGAGAAGCAATCACAGGTTGATATATTCTGTTTGACATTAACAGGAAAAACAAAAATAAGGTAATGTGCTTACAAAACAATTTACAGTTCCCATAACTGAGACTCAGAACTTTCATTTTCAGGCTTGAGTTTTGCATCTCTATTTGGGGCACATTTTGCGGACCAAAGGTATTCTTAATGCACAGAGATCCTACCCTGTGAAGTATAAAATAAGGTCATACGCACACACTAATACCGCCACTTTTATAAAAATATTGTTTCTGCAACTCAAATATATTACTTCCAAATTACAAGACAACAACCAATCTATTACACCAAGACTCACATTTCATCTGGGGCCTTTTTGTGGATAATAGTCAGTGTTCACTAATTATCTGGTAGTAATCCTATTAAAGTCAAACATACTAAAGCAACTGAAGGCAAAATAAACGAAGTAAAGATGCACTCCAAAACCAAATCACATTTGCATTCCAAATCATAGAGTTATATTACAAGAGGAATCATGGAAAGCAAAAGGGAGAAAACTTATTCTGTACCCTTTGCACACCCAAAACATCAAATAGGAATCCAATCAGCTGGTTAATCCTTCTTCAACTACCTTTTCTCTGTGTTTCTTTAATCATATATGGGCGATATGCCGATGTGTACTTACACTCTGACTAGGCTTACATAATAGGCGCTTTACAAATGACAAATTTGAGGCTAGAAATTAGATCAGAGGACTAAACCTCTAAACCATTTGAAGAGAGACAAAAGAATGACACACATAGACAGGCACACTGGTTTTCTTGTGAGTATTGGGGGGCTACTCATACTGTAGGGTAAACAACGGTTGAACTCGGACACTGGTTTTAAATGTGTCCAAGATGGTAGAATGCACCATTGCACTCGATACCAGGGATTCGGAATGCAGATCATGATATGCCTCTAATAAAAATTTCAGGCCATGATGGCTGCAATCCTAGAAATGCAAGTCAAGCAAAAATTCAACAAACTGTTGATGTCCTGAGAGATCAAACTTCTGATAGGAAGGGATAGCCGAGTTTTATAGGTGAGATAGATCAGAGAGGTTCATGATAGACTTTGGAGAAGGCCTCTTTTGCAGGGTGGTGGTTGAGAAGGATTTATGCTTGGATTGGCACAAGGAGACTCCATTCCAAGTGTTTTTAGCAGGAAGTTTCTCTCCTGAAATGTGAGATGAAAAATTGTTAGTCTTGCATAGCACTTTTGAGAAAACATCACACATTCACAGTATCAGTACTTAACCAGGATATTTATGAGGACAGCTGAAATTACTGCCAGCATTTAGCTTCATGTGATTGGCATAAAAAATGAGAGAAGACAAAGGACATACTAAGAAGTAAAGAATGGCAAGCTACCTTAGCATTGAGCAGAAACAGGTCACTGATTAACCAAGATTGTCTAGACACAGGAAATGGGCTTCATTTGAGAAGAGATAAAGACAAGTTGACTTAGTGTTTCTGCAGTCAGCAAGTTGCTTTATAAAAGCCCAGTGAAGGGAAAATCTAGTGCCATGCCAGTTCCAACCCAATTTTTTCTTAATGTGCTATCTATGTTTATTCTAGGGTAGACAGGTTGTTTTAGTGTTGTTGACCGGATATATTTTCTTTTCCTTTTCATTTTCCTTCATAAGCCAGTAAGATTCATTAAATTGCATGAAAGAGTTTCCAACCCATGCACAAAATAGTCTCATATTCAACCAAGGGCTTCAGAAGATGATGGATGCTTAGGAGTTCCAAACCTTAATGAGATCTGCAATTTGGCAGCAAATCGTATTGTTGTTCTAAACTAGTAGATGTAAGTGGATACCATAATCTTATTAAGCCATCCATGCTGGACAAATATGGTTGCTCTACTACTGCAAGTTGTAATGGCTTGACTCCAACTAAGTTTAAAGTCATGATTATGGCTTCCTCACCAGTAGACAAAAAATCCAACTAATGGATTGAGACACTTAGCAGGAAAAAAAATACTATCAACATCACTTTTACTGCCGTCAACTATGCTACTTATACCACAGCAAACCCAAAGTCCTAAAGTAGGCCATTGACATCCTGAAACACCTTCTGGCAGTTCAGAATTCAGTTTACTAGTGGCCTAAAAGTGAGCAAAGTAATGGTGCTCATGAATGGGCAACAAATAGGTGGTCACAGAAAGCAAGAAGGAAAAGTTTACAATCAATAACTTATCTAGTGCTGAACTTATAGTAGAAAAATTCGATGTGTCAAATTACTTACACTTTCTGAAAATTTTGGACTGGGGATTGTTGCCGCTAAGGATCTGAATAATGGAGTGACATGAATAGGGGAGCTGAACTCTGTACTTGAAGATGCAGCAACAACAATGCCATTTGTTTCCTCATTGCAAGATGGGAATATCTCCACTGCAGTAAGATTGCATCCATGAGCAGATGTACTTCTGTAAAATTCTATCCTCCTCATGGCAAGAAAGGTAAACCTTAGGCTGTTTTATTGAGTGAGTTGAAATTTTATTACCTTGACTCACATTTGCACTGAATATAGTTGATTTCTCACATTCAACCCCGACATTTTGCTCATCAATAAGAATTGACTGCAGTTCATCTCCAATGTCCTTATCAAGTGCACCAACCTCAGTTTGAGTTTTTCCTGTTTTGTCAGGCACCGTATATGACATTAGAGTAGACCCTGTACTATATTCAGAGCTGGCTGGAGACTCCTCTTGTAGATCAGGTTGCCTATTATATTTTAATTGTAAATTAGACTCTGCAGGATGAGTACATTGAATGAAATACACAAAAACATGAATATTAAAAAGGGCTGCTTTTATTACCTCCACAACGGTTGACTTCCATCATTACTGCTCCTTAAATCTTCTATCAAGTCTTTAAAGTCTTCAAGTTGAAAATCAATGTCAGAGATGTTATGTCTGGAACTATCAGTCTCTTTGCTCCTGTTCAGGTAATCCTGGAGAACCTGAATATCACAAAAGGCATATATGAGGAAATACATCACTCATTTCCATTACAGCTGTCTAGTCAAAGGCAGCATTTCAAATACTTTTAAATTTTATCTGTGGGGATCAAAGGAATCAATTTGGCCATTCTCACATAAAAAGATACCTGGCCATGCACCAGGATTAATCGATCTCAGGCCACAAATGAAGGTATACTTTTGGTGACCAGCATTGACCACCAAATGGCTTTGAATCCCAATGTATGAAAGCTACAGTATACTGGAAGCTAAAGATGGAACCTGGACAGGTGCATCGGATGTTGATAGCTGAAAATCAAAAGCTTACCTTCCAAGCATTTTCCAGACTTTGGTCTGTATTCTCTACATTAACCTTCACTGCAAGTGCACCGAGAAGTTCTGCCTGTTGCATCAGAGCAGTTATCCTTGGATCATCCTTTTTGAGAAAACTTCCTTGGATTTTACTGTTTTGAGCTGTTAAATGACATTGAGATATAAAATTTTAGGAGGTCTGACAGAGATTAATTGATAGTAAAGACTGGATGAATTTTTTGAATGTCCTGGTGTATTCCTTAAGTTCCTCAAAGCCATTTAAACTTCATCTAAAGATAAAAAAAAACATTGCTTGAGGTAACTTACAGTCAATGGAGACTTCCTTAGCAATGTTTATATGATGCTGGGCAGCCACATTAACACTGGGAAAGTTTTGGGCAACTACTGCAAATGGAGGCCTAGGCTGATGATTTCTGTATTGCAGGTGTGATCTGTCTCTGAGCTTGTAGCTTTCTGTGTTATCAGGAATGTGGGATCTCCTGAATTCCAGCACAAATGAGTTATAAGATGTAAAAGGCTACAAAAATGGACTATTTTGTGCAGATATTCAAACCTTGCTATACCTTAGTTTCTTAGCAGGTGCTGCATTTTCTTGCATCACATCATTATCAAAATTATTGAACCCATTGTTGATCATGAATCTCTTGTTGTTTTGATTAACAAATGTATCTTTATTCTCTTTCACTAAGGCCTCATATTTAGCTCTCTTCTTGCACAGAGTGGAGAAGCGGTTCTTTACAGCATTATCCGTTCTGCATAAGCCGCAGATTCGAAACAAAGATGTGATAAAAGCACATTACCGTCAGGATTACTCAAAATAGGGGCAGAACATTATATACCTGCCTGAAACAACCTTTGCTATTTCTGTCCATCTGTTACCAAATATTCTCTGAGCCTGCAGATGAACTCAAGTTTTCAGATCAAAACTGCATTAATTTCCAAGTTTAGCCTAAATAAACTGTATGATACATTATGGCTGTGTTTGCCTTTACTGGATACCAGGAGCTATTATGCCATCTTATAACTTGACATCGACCAACAACATAAAGAAGTCTAGTAAAACCAGACACCTAAAAAAAACCATAAAAACAAAACTCAATGGAACAAGCAGAAGTTGAGGGCAAAGTAAAAGCATACAAAACTTTTGATACTATTTTGAACTTTTGATTGAACAGACCGTGACCCATCAATATTGTCATCACAGAAACTTAAGGGGCAGCATTGTGGCAGCAGCTAAGGCTTCAAAGGCTAAACAGAGCATCAATTTACCTCACATAACAGTATGTCTTCCTCAGGGGACCATCCCCCCTTCTTGAAGTCAGAATTTAAATATGTGTACCATCTGCAAAAGAGACACTAGCACGCAAATCAGATGGAGCTAATAATAAAGATATGAATAACAACTATTTTCGAATGCCGAAGGGCACATTAGTCCAATAACTGTGATTAAGTGATAGTATCCCACTGACCTTCTCCTGCACTGTCTGGTTGTTTTATCCTTGAACTTAGAGGCGATGACCGACCAGCTACGTTTAAAAATCAATAGAACCAACAAACCCCATTAATTCTACTGTCCAGAACAGTCTAATTTTACATTCCAAAACAGTGTACACTACTGATACCAGAGAGAGAGGCAAAACACAAAAAAAAAATAAAATAAAATAAAATAACAAACAAATATTCTCACTTTTCAGTTCCATGTGAGCTAATTTGCGCCCGGAGGATATTATCTTCCTGCATCACTCACACGAAGTCCAATCCAATCAAGAATATGATCCTAGAAACCTCAAATAAAAGAACAAGAAGGGCTGAGAAGCAAGGGAGAGAGAGAGAGAGAGAGAGAGAGAGGAAGAACCTGTGGAGTCCAAGTAACTATGTGTCTTTCCTTCTTCTTGGAATCTTCATTTTCTCCATTCGGCTGCTTCTTGGCTTCTTGCATTCTTTAATCAATCTCTCAGTTACTGACTCACTCACTACTATTGGCGCTTATCGCTCTGCTTAGGACGCTCCCTTCTCCCTTTTATCAATACCAACTCTCATGCTATAAAGCCAACCCTTTTTTTTCTAAACCCCTAAAAAAAGAAAATCAAAAAAAGGAACCCCAGAAAAGAAAAACCCAAAAAGGACCCAACCCAACTCTCTTTCCCTCCTCTTTTTGATCTCCCTAGAAAGAAACCACTGTTTGTTTTTTTGTTTCTTTTGGGAAAAAAAAAAAAAAACAAACCTTTCAATTTATTTTTTCCTACAAAACCCTCCACAATACAAATTTGCCTCGGATACTATCTTTCTGGCTACCCTTGAAAGTATGCATTATTCAGCAACCAAAGTTAGCAGTAGCACTGAACTATAAATTGGAAGATAACCCATGAAGCCCTTTTTTTTTTTTTTTTTTTGGCTCTGCGATTGGATTGAAACAGCAATGCCTTTCCGTTCCTTAAGCCTTATTTTTCCTCGAAATTCGAGGACTTGGCACAGGGGTATAGACACAGAGAGATAGAGAGAGAGAGAGAGAGAGAGAGAGAGAGAGTGCGTGTGCGTGTGTATATTTGTGAAGAAATGATGATTTGTATGATTTCCTTAATTGAGTTATTCGGATTCAATTATTTCTCTCTCTATAAAGTCCAGAGCTGCTTTTCAAATGGAATGGATGTTGATGGAGGAGACGCACTCTTAGACCCTCTCATTACATTATAGCCCCAACAGCCACACCCAATGCTACACCCTCTTTCTTACAAGGTCTTAAGTTCGTATTTTTCCACTAACTGACCATTTTTTTTTTTAATCTAATATCGTAACTCAATTATACGGATATATATTTTTTAATTTATGTCAGTAAATTTGATTTAGTAGGCTAATTTTTTTTTTTAAAAAAAATTTTAACTCTAACTTCGTGTTTTTTAGTACATCCCCGCCTCTTAGTCACGAACTTAAATAGGAAAAAATAATATTACTCTTTTTTATTTTATATTTAAAAGGGAAGAAAAAGTGTATTAATTTGGTTCAACGGATTCTTGCGTTAGTGCGCGGCTCCGAAGGAGCATTTGAAAAAGGAAAAAAAAAAAAAAAAGAACGTCCAAATCCATGACTTTGGATTTCCTTTTATTATTATTATTATTATTATTATTGAGATATTTACTAGAATATAAGTTATAAAAAATAATTTTTTATTTTTATAAATTTTATATTTTTTAATTAAAATTATAATTGAGATTTTGAAAATATAAAAAAAATTAAATTCTTAACTATTGAGTGTATTTTAAGAAAATGATTTGAGATTTTAATAAATTGCATCACCCAACTCACATTTATTTTAAATTACAACTCCACTCACCAACACCATTCAAATCTATTCTAAAGAATTGAAGTTAGTGTCTGATATCTTGGATTCGAATTTGAAAATAGTAGAAAAAAAAAAAAACCCCCCGAGAGCGATACACTTTTTAAAAAAGAAAAAATAAATAAAACGAGAAATTCTGTACATAGATCTTATACACAAAGGTTATAGTTTCTTTCTCTAGTCACCCACCGGCCACAAAGCACAAATTATTGCTCATTTGTAATTTTTAATGTCTGATTGACAAAGCGAGAATATTTAATGTTCATTTTTTTTAATTCATTATTTAATGTTCATTTTCATAGTACTAAAATGCTATAGTTTCCTTTGATTCCTCTTCATTTTGGAAAACAAATGAAGCAATACAAGGAAATATTATTTTTAATTTAGAAATTTGGACTAGCGTAAAGCACCCTCCACAGTGGATACATTTAGGATTACATAATATTTTGGATTTTATTTCCTATAATCTATCTATCTACACACACACACACACACACACACACACACACACACACACACAGCGCATAGCCATAATAATAATATTGCCCATATATGAAGGGATGGGTGTGCATGTTGCTGTCTCATTCTTATTTGAATTTTACAGTTTTGTTAAAGGGAACATGACGTTCTTCGTGACCTACCAATGCACACCCCTTCAGAACTCCCATATTCACAAACATATACATTTCACATTTCAATCAATGCCTTTTATTTCTTGGTTTGGCTTTTGGATTTTATTTCCGTTTCTCCTCTCAATCATGAAATTTGATTTTGAACACAGTAGTCATCTCACGAGCCTCAGCTTTGCATGTAGCTTACGCGATGACCCCATTCGGTGGAAACTGCCCCCTCTTATGATCCCATTGGATGGTGCCGCCCACATGGGTGATGTTGTTGTCGATGATGATGATGATGATGGCCATTCGTTGTCATCAGCCTGTACAAATTCACATTCTTCGTTGTTCATATTTGTTTCTCTTTTCGTTCTTCTTCTTCTTTTTTTTTCTGAAGATTTGAATTTTTTTGTTTTTGCGTAAGGCCTGGAGTGGATGCCGTTACATATTTGGTTTTGTGCTTTTGTGTCTGTTTATTAAAACTACCATTTTCCCTTTTTTTTTTTTTGATGGTTTAGTGCAGATCTTGCGTTCATTTACTTCATGGAATGCATTTGAGGAGAATTGAAAGTGACAACGTGGGTTTCATCCACACAATCACAAATTCGATTCTCTTAAATTTAATGCACAAACAAATTAAAAATTTATAAATAATTAAAAAAATTATAAAAGTAATTTGATTCAAAATTCAAGTATTATATTAATAAATTATTTATTTAAAAATTTAAATTAAGTTTAAATCGATAGAGAGAGAGAGAGAGAGAGAGTAGAGCAAAGTAAATCATCGACTATCTGCAAATATTTTCCACATCATATTCTTTAGTATTTTTATACGAACAAAAACTCGCTCACAAAAAGACTTTTGGATAGCCAGCAAACCTTCTCTCAGTTCGTCTTTTTGCAAATACGAGTTTTTGGTAATCCTAAAGGTCTCAACCTCTGTAATGGCCCCCTTGTTAGAAGCAACTCTATCATTTTTATTTATTTATTTTTTTTGGAGAAGCAAGCCAATCAACAAATTGACTGTAAAATTACAGTCTCCTACTTGATTTTGAGGTTACCATCATTTACTTCAACTGCAAGTAAATTGTCACGGGGGTAAGTTACAGAGAGCACCGAAAGAATAACTTAGAATTAGGCTTCGTGCTCTCTATAATATATATATATATATATCTGTGTGTGTGTGTGTGTGTGTGTGAAGAGAAATCAATTGTTAAACATCACAACGAACAAACCATGTGTGAAACATATCTATGGAAGAGGCGCTCCATGCGGAACATTAAAAAGAGCGGTGGACATGGACTTTTCTTCGCAAAACCGCGTTGAATTTGGTGAAAGTTCAACCAAATTTAAAAAAATTCAAAATAAACCGTTATCTAAAAATCAAAATTTCCGGCTAGAATTACGTGACGTAAAATTACAACCTTCAAAGGCTGTTTCCATATACTGAGAGATAATTACAATCCAAAAAAAAGTTTGTCATGGGGATTTTTTTTTGTTTTTTTTTTTTAATTATTAAACCACGAGTTATGCAATTAAACTAAATTCCCCTTATTCTCAAAATCTCGTACCTCTTCTTAAAATGAAAACTTAAGATTTTAAAAATTAAAAATTTAAATTTTTAATTATGGAGTATCTTCAAAAGGATACAAAAACTCTAATGGGCATATATAATGTATCACCACCTAATTATCGAGTCAAATACAATAATTGCACAACTTAAAAGGAGGGTATCAAAAATTGCTAAAAATCTTTCAATGAAATGACCCAAACCTAATTGAATCGGCTATTTGAACTTTAGTAGATATAACTGAATTAATTAGAAGTCGATGTGGGCCTCCATTTTAGTCGGCCAACATGTATGTCAATATCAAATGCAAGCAATTAAGAACGAAACGAAACTTTTTTAATTAGTATAATTGTTTCCCATTATAAAAATTAAAGTCTCTTAACAGAATATTAGTCCATTCCCACCTAAACTTCTTAATAATTCATAGGGTTCAAACACTACCTCGTCCCACACCATAAAAATTCACACATCAAATACCAAGTGTTTCTCGAGGAGTATATTCTTACCATCTTTTATATGCAATATCTGTCCTGATTATTCCATTTTCTTCACTTAACACTCGCATCTCATCCCTAATCAAAAGGGTTTTATCTAACAATTTGCAAATCCAAGTGGACAAGACATTTATTTGCCACGTGGATTTCCAGGAGGGGTTTCAGCAATCTTGCCTTGTACAGTGTGTCCGGCCCTTTAAAATCCGGAAATGGCGGAACCCCATAACAATACTGGGAAACACAACAACGTCCCTGTCTTGACAATGAAATCTCCCGCCACAAAAAAGAGCATGAGTGGTTGATTGAAGGAAACAAAACTCCGAGTAAGCTAACGTTCGAAACAAAAGAAGATTGAAGTTATATATATATATATATATATATATATATATATATATATATAATTAAAAAAAATGAACAAGTAAAAAGGACATTCTCACTATATGGGAAACTTCTATATTATCCCTATTTTGATTAAAAAAAAATTGTTTAAATTTATGAGTTTTAAATCATGACAGAGTAAACTTACTAAACACAAGGCTCGTCTTAAAAAAAAAAAAAAAAAAAAAAAAGGGAAATCGTGAATACGACAGATACATGTAAGCTTTTGGTAGAGAGAAGGGAATCTAAAAAATGTTACTGTGAAAGTGGGAGAATGGGCATGTTGTCACTAGTCACCAGAGAGGAGGGGGTCGGTGGATAGTTGTCCCACAAGCAGCCATCAAAGTGCAAGACGACCCAGGAAAAGACCGACCCTGTGGTACCCGATGCAAAAGTTCCATTGCTACAATCTTTCAACAAACGTTCAAAAGTTTCAATCTTGTAAAACCACACAAACTAAACACAGCCCCACAAAAGAACTGTAGTAGCCCAGCTATAGATAGTAGCTAGAATTTTCAAAAAGAGTAAATGATATGCCCATCTTTTTTCTCTTTTCATTATGCTTTAATTTTTGTCATTTTTTGATGGTGAACAAAACATTAATCTTTGGTTACCTTTCTTGTCCAGGCTTTTTTGTTTTTGACCACGCCGGTATATATACAGAAGATTAGGTTAATCTTCAAGAATCTCGAATCTTAATGGACAAATGTTGAGTGCAAGTTAATTTAAGGTCTCCCATGAGGTGTTGAAGAGTTCCTACGTAAAAGTAATTAAATAGATTTTTGGGGGGGGGGTATTTAATAACCAATTAATATTTTCTATATGTAGTCACGAGGACTCAAATCTAAAACTACTGAAGTTTCTCTAGCATTGCACTACAAGTGCCGGACAAATGTGATTAAATAGTTCGATATATTATTCAATTCACTAGCCACGATATCGTCTTCTTAATCGATTTGAATGCTGGAGTATTATTTCTTAAGAAACTTACAAAATAAGTTTTAAAGTTAAATCAATTATTTTAAATTTTAATAACCAAACCATCAGTGAGATACACTCTGAAATAACTAAAATTCCAACCTTGTATTAGGACTTACGGGTCAAGAAACAATCTCAGGTAGTAGGCCTTGCACACCATTGGATGGTGGAGTTCACTATTTTGATCATCAATAGCAAGATGAGAAGGGGGTTGAGTTATTGGCAGCTTAACGATCCATTACTTCTTTATAGTTTAGGTATACCCTTGATTTGAATAAAAAATGAAAAGTGGAAAGAGAGAAAAAAAAAAAAAAAAGAAGAAGAAGAAGAAGATAAGAATGATCATGATCAAGGCTATGGACAATATATAATTATACACACTTACACACACCATCAGCAACAATACATTAAAGCTGCAGATTGATTTGACAAAAACTACGGAAAGAAACTTGGCCAGCAGGATATATATTATGAGAAGTCTCAAGATATTGCACATATGGGTCCAAAGCAAGGAGGACTGATTGCTACAGATCATTTTTCTCTTTCGTTTCAAAACTACGGCCTGGCGGAATAATATTACTAACCTAACGCATATAGGCAATTCGCCATCATCACTGCCAAACTGATTTTAATAAGAAAAAGAAAAAGAAGAGTGAGTGTGTGGTATTTCCGCTTTATTTCGCACAATATGATTCCGACTCGATAGACCCATTATGGATATTGATCCTCGTTTTAACTTTCAATTCTATCAAGTAGTTAACTGCTAATACAAGGAGGCAAAGGAGCAAGAATTAGAACCAATCTCCGTCTGATGAATGAGGATGTCTTGAAGAGTAATAATTAGAACCAAGTTCTTTAGGGCCAATGAGTATGTCTTGATGAACTTAGCATATCCCACTAATTAAGAAGTTGCAATATTAAATAAAACGTCTTAATTCTGACCCCACTAGACTGGACGGAGGAAATCTCGTAAATTAAATAGAATTATTTTTATGGTATAATTCTTAATACCGCGAACATCTTAACTGACATAATAATAATAATAATAAAAAGGAAATAAAACCAAAGCTATTGGCGCATATCTAACAACATTGAAACGCTTAATTAGCTAGCTAGTTCAGACCATACAATATTACTAATCTTCTTTCGATCGAAAAAACTAAGCAAAGAATTGATACAAGGTATCATTTTGTTAGTGGAGCTCGGGCAGGAGAGGACCAAGTTCCCAGAGAGATTGATATTTTGATTGGGTGACTGTGGGACTTATGCATCCTCTTTTTGTAAACTCATGATGCCGAGCAAGAGCGGCCAAACAATCAATCAAATTGTGCCAAGTGTCTCCACATTCTTTGGCTTTCTCGGCTGTCCAAAATTCATGAAAAAGAATTGGCACGTGGGCCTTTTTTTTTTTTTTGAGGCTCCCATTCTCAGCCAAAAAAAAGGAGGAACAACAATGATTAAGTCCTAAATTTTCAAGCGGGCTTATCATAGCTTACCCCAACAATATTTCGTCTAATGTTGAACTCCATAAGCAGGGCGCTCTAGGCCACCTCTCCTCTCCTCCTAGTTATATTGGTATTCGCTTTTCCTTTAATTTGGCTCCATCTCATCATCCTTGAATATATTGCCTTTTCTTTCTTAAATATAATGACTTTTTAAAACCTTTAGTTAAATCAATGAATTGGAATGACTCTGAGGATCCGGGATAATCCCTTTAGTCCCAAATATTACTTTCAAAATATTAAGAAATTAAAATCCCCCCCCCCAAAAAAAAAATGCCGAAGAAGAAATGTATGCCTAAGCATCTACAATTGCTCTTCCATGGATTCAATAATACGGTCCAGTCCATTATGTAGTGAGAAGATACAATTCCTTTTAACGGGACTACAAGATAATATTTTTACTTTTCTATTTTTGAATTCCACAGCAAGAAATTAAAAAAGAAAGTACCCAATTGGTTTTTTTTTTTTTTTTTAAAAAAGCCTTTTTAGAGAATGTCGTGACTTTAGTCATATGCACAATGCTGTTTCCATTGCATTACATTTATATTCAAAGCTTCTCAACATTTTCCGGAAAGGAAAGCAATTTGTCTGAGGCAACTTCATGGGCGAGCTAACTTTTCAATAGAATATAAAGCAAATGCTGTTTTTATTTTTATTTTTATTTTTTTATTTTGCCTTAGCACACACTAATTTGTCTTGTTGTTTGTGCAATGTCCCACGATATTCCAATCCATAAGTTGCTTAATACAAAAGACTATCCCTACTTTTCTTTACAAGGGTCCCAATTAGAGATTTGTTTAGGCGCTTCCTAATCATGGTTTATTTTCACTAAAACAAGTTGGACTTGATCAAAAAAAGGACAAGAAAGTCGAAAAAGAAGGCTGAAAAAGTGACCGTGTTTTACCCTACAAATAAAGCTTGGGCAACAAAACCCCAAAAAACCAAGAGTACAAACCACTTTACATAAATATTTCCACAGAATTAGGGTTAAATATCTTCTTCATACACTTTCTCTTGAAATTGATAATGATATTAGACGCACCATATATCTATTATGCATAAATCTTGCCTTACTAGAGTTTTCTTTTCAATGGCATGGATGTGTGCTATAGGGTTTTTTTTTTTTTTTTTCACCGATAGTTTGTGATGGTTATGTATTTCTCAATCAAGAAAAGATAAAATGTTCATTGGCGAACTAAAAATAGCTAAAAATGCAGATTCAAATGTGGCCACATTGTACAATGGCAGTGAAAATGTTCATTGGCGACTAAAAATAGCTAAAAATGCAAATTCAAATGTAGCCAAATTGTTCCATGGCACTGAATACTCTGATACAATTAGCAAATAAAGTTAAAAATAATCAAAAAAATGGTGCTGGCGATCTATATTAGGGTTTGAGGTTTAGAGAATAGTATGATAGAGTAATAATACAGTAACACCAAGGTTTGCCTTTCATATTAAAGCTACAATCTTGTTCTTTTTTGATTTTTTTTATTTATTTTAAAACATCAACTCTTTTTATTCATAGCATCCAATAAAGTTTTTTGAAAATTTTTTGAAGGTATTCTTCGGAAAGGACCTTAAATCTTTCTTCGTACAAGCATAATCTCAAGAGTCAGCAAAATATTCTCTGATCCCATGTAAGAAAAAGAAAAGAATATAGGGAGATAAAGGCCCCACGTGCGGAACCAAACATTGTAGCAAATATCGCATTCTTTTATCCAAATTTAGCTTTATGTGAATGTTGGGGTTCCCTTTGCTTGGGATTCCTACATCAATGTGGGTGCCACCTTTTGATATTAGAGCCACCTTTTCAAGGTTGGGATTAGATCTTCACTTACTTCACTTTCTCCCTATCTTTTCTACGAAGCACGCTCTTGTAAGAGAGAGAGAGAGTTTTGAGAATCCTATGCCCCTTTCAAAGATGTACATTCCCATGACTTGGTACTTATTGCTCTACACATCCCTTTTTGTGATGACTAGATCTATATTTGGAGTTTCATTACATGGTCATGATAAACTTAATCTTGATCATTGAATGTTAGATGTATGTTTATATTACTTATTATTAATTATAATTATATATTAACAAGTTAAAAATATTGATTAATAGTTATAATAATATACCCAGTTTATTGTATTTATATAACTTCTTTGATTTTTTAATGTTATCATCACTCTCATATTTTAATATATATATATATATACATGTTATTCATTTTCAAAAACTTAGCGGAAGGGATTATTCTCTGAGGGGTATTATTCAAGTATATAGAAGCTTCCATGCATGTGGCACTCTATTGGGAAACGGGAGAGACTAAGGCGGTCAAATATACCGTTTGACTTGATTGTGCAGATCAATTATGGTTTCTGTGGGAATGTCCTCAGGAATTTATAGTGTTTTGCATTTCAAATTGAAGGCCCTGAGAATTTTATATACCATCTGACTACAATATAATATAAAAAAGGGTCATTGTTCTGAGCTTGTAGTGCAATGGTAGGAGTATCCATTTAAGAACTCGTGGGTTCTAGGTTCAAAACTCGGCTCAAGCTCCGTAATGACTTTACATTGTACCAAAAGAGAAGTTTTACATTTGAAATTTATTTGAAATGTTCAACAAACTCGATACGTTTCCCTGTTTTTAAATGATGATCTGGCTACAAGTTCCTTACAATTTTCAAGCATTACATAACATGCACCCCCACTTCAGTTCTCTTATCGTCAATGGAGGGCCCCATGAAGATATTATCAATTTATTGCTAGAGCCAAGGACCCAATTGTCTCTGTTAGAGTTTAATAAGCAATGAACCTCATTCAATAATTTAAATTTTTGAGTTGATTGATTTGTTAACGTATTATTAAGGACTTTATGATAGAGAAGTCTCAAGCGTCCTTCCATTATTTAATCTTTTCTCCACAGTTATTCTTTTCCCGCCAGTATAGCTCTGTCTATGTCTTCTAGTCAAAAATAAAAAGGAAAGAACAGTACTGGTAGGCCTCCCCAGAAAGAAATTGCGTCCAGGATTCCAATGAGGGCTACGAGTTGCAGGCTTATTGTCTTTTACGAACTCCATTTGTAACTTGGCACAGATCAAATTTGCCATGTTGAAAAACAAAAAAAAGAGAGAGAGAGAGAGACTATGTTTTGCTATGGCTCGATTCTCTGTAAGCCCTTGTAAAAGAAGTTCAGTTTATATGCTTTCAATCCATGCTCGTATAGCTTCAATTCATATGAATGCGGCCATTCGAGAAAGCAGTTAAATCGAGACTAAACTTGCAAGACCTCGATCCTGACCTCGATCTGGAGTTCTTATATTCAAATCACGCTGTTAAAGTTTATTATGTGATCCATTCTTGCACCTCGCCCAGCAACTCTAAGGTACAGATAAGTACTAAAGAGCCCCATTATTCTGGCACCAAAGAGTCATACTGTTACATAGGATTATTGGCTAATGGTGATATTGCATTCTACCAAAAAGTAAGAAATTTACAGAGGGGAGGACTTAGGGGCCTTGTAGCAAAGCAGAACCTGCAAAGTAGCAACTGTCAAAAGGGTAGTTGGGGACGAATTTACTTTCTGTCATTGTAATATGTTATGTCTCTTTAGCATCTTTCAATAAAGATGCGTGTTCTCCAGAGAACAGCTCACTCACCCAACTCATCAGCCAGCCCTTCCTATCAAAACCATGACTTGACAGCACTCCCTCGTCCTTGAGACCCCCCCCTCTTGCCCTCCTAAAGCCACTCTGCCACCTCTTATTCTGCTTTTCTCCAAGGCAGAATAACATATAAACTATTTTGAGGGTTAAAAATAATAATAATATTGAAAGACATAATGAAGATGGTCAAAAGTCCTTGTAAATTGGTAACCCCAGTTTCAGTTTCTTTTTATGACTCGAGGTTGGTCCATTTTTCTACTTCCTTTCTTCTCACCGTCCATGTCTGAGGGATCATAAAAATTAATCAGCATTCAGCAGAGCATGGGACTCTTTCATTAGACAGAGAATGTATTGGTACTCATAGCTACCATAGAAAGGTGACAATCTGATTATAAATCTTTGCTTAGTATTATTATCCAGAGTTGCTAAATCTCGGGTTATGCTCTCGTCTGGTTCCAAAGGTGAATGCAGCAAAGGGCCATAGTTTGTTAAGTAAATATGGTTGTAGATGGACTTATTGCACGAACATCAACAAGCATCTATATACTGTAGTAGAGTAATGCTTTACTTATGAACCATCTCAAATTTTATTTATGTTAACCATGAAACTGCCAAGTATCTTTAAATATAAGATTCAACAATAAAAATAAAATAGAATAAAATAAAATAAATTGTGGAGGGTATCGGGGAACCTCTGTGAAGGAGTGTCTCCAGTTATATCCAAGCCCAGTACAGGCAAATCTCTGTCCCTACAAAGGAGAGTACACATGTCAGCCCTGGGGTGAATGTGGGTTAAAGTAGAGGGATTGTGAGTACAATTTCCTACATGATGGTACAGGTGAAACTGTTGTAGGGCTTGCAAAGGACCAGAAAATTAGCTGGTTCACATGATTGCTTACTTTTACAGTTTACTTTTTGTCCACATTTCGGTCAGTTTCTATCAAGTAATTTCCAATAGCTCCATAAGCTTGTATATGATTATGATTCAAGCAACTAGATGGTTGTGATTGGTCTTTTTTAAAGTTTTTAACTGAAGTCTATGACTGTCAAATAAAATGATTCCCTTCCAAAGTCCCATGGGACCCTATGCTGCCGTCCATGACAGAAACAAGCTGGGAGCTTATGCTATTAACGCCCCCCCCCTTCTTTTTTTTTTTCTTTTTTGTATTCCTTTTTTTTGTTTTCTCAAGTGTGAAATAAATAACTCGAATTCATTCTTTCTTCTTTTGCTTTTCTGGCTATAAGTGCAATGGAGCCAAGGGTTCAAGCCTCACGCTCGCATTCCATCATAATGTCCCTAAGATATGCTGCAATGGAATTATGTTTTTCTCTAGTCTCTGATCAATGTTTTCTGAAAAATTTTGATATTAACAAACTTGAAGACTATGTTCCTTCTCATACTACATGGCATCTGGCCATAAAATGAGTTCAAATTATATGGTCGAGGCAAGATTACAATTCTTATTTTATGTCGTTAAAAGAATAACGAACCAAAATATATGTATGGAACATAAATTAAAAACGATTGAAAGGAAACAGGAACGATAACCTTCTAGCATACAACAAACTTTTTACTAATGAAGTGATAGAATCAGTATTAAAACCGGCTAGTATGGGTAATAATAAACCTGGCTATTGTTTTTATGGAGCCAAGTGAAAAGTGTTAAATTATGGTCTTGATGGACAACACTAGTCCCACTTGGGTGGTTCATGTCTGTGCAGTTCTCTATCTTTTACCAAGGTTAAAAATTAAAATTAAAAAAAAAAAAAATCACTTAGTTCTACTTCTTAGCTTGGAGAATGAAGTTTATGGGGACAAAATCTATTATATAGTTTACAGTCAAATAAACTTCTTAATTAACTAAGTAAAAAGCAACAATTCACTTATAAACACTTTTATATTTAGATCTCCTCCCCAATGTCGAAGATAGCTTTTTAAAAGACCCTAAATCACCACAGTATTTCCTTGCAGGCAATCAATTGATCAAGAGCCCTGCTAGAAAGCTCACCAAGAGACACTGCTCCAGGTGTAGCACACTGAGACATTTTGCAGTGTAAGAGATACGAAATGGCAGTAGAAAAATAACCGAGTATCGTACATAAAGATTAAGATTAAATGGCCATACAAAAAAGTGGATCAAGACCAAAACAATAATTTTTCAAAATCTCGTTAAGTTTCCAAGCATTTTCGTCGACTGATAGATTGTTGGTTAGTGTCCAAAGAATCTAATGAAATTTGGACAATTCTCTTTAAGATTTTGGCAATCAATAATCGACATTGCAACTCATGAAAACTTGTACTAAGACATGTAGAGACAAGGGGTGTGGACGCCCTTTGTGAGACAAAAATTTAAACAAGGAGGATGACATAAACTAACCTTTATCTCAATTTAAGGAATAAATAAATCAATAAATAAAATTTTAATGATAATAATAATAAATGAATATATAAATAAGTAAAAAACAAAAGAGTAGTGCAATGAAAGGTATGTGAAGCTCACATCACAGTGATAACGACCTGATCGTGAGATCACCAAGGGAAAGAGCTTCTATGCTTAGCGAAGGCCTGATAACTTAGCTAAGTGACATTAGCAAAGGAGAAGAAACAGAAAAGTCCTTCTCTGGGCTACGGTAACTACTGAACATCGGCCTTTTCTGCCTTCGGCTCAATAACAACCAAAAAAAAAAAAAAAAGAAATCCCTCCCTTAAAATAGAATAATGATATTTATATGTACCAGCAGAATAATAATAAAAATAAAAATCTTAATTTAATTCTATCTCCTTCTCTTTTATTGTATCAAAACAAACTCAATAGCTAAACTAAGTTAGAAAGGATAGTATTACTCTACCAATAAGCTATAATTCATTAATATTATAATTATTTTTAACATTTAAAATTTAAAATTTGAATCCCAATCCACATCATCTTAAGTGAAGGAAGGCAAAGGAAATGGGCGTCAAATATGAATATCCTGCCCTCCACAGCGTTGCGTCAAAGAGGCAACACATGCCCGCCAACCATCTCATTGCATGAAGGCCCAACGGGCCTTCAAATTGGATGCCCAAAAGTGATCTCCGGTATCCGGAAAAACCGAGCGAACAAGTCATTCATGGAGGGTTGTATGGTGGCGTCAATTAACAGTTATGGTTCATACTTATTGAATCAGGACATTTATGGATAGGAGCAGAGTCTTGAGTTTGCCGGAGACCACAACTTGATCTATAATGTTACAGTGGTAGTAATCATCGCAATAATCAAGAAACCGTTCACTTTAAAAAAATTATTGTATTAGGTAAAACTTTAAAAAGAATCACGTAAAAATCATTCAATTTAAAAAATTATTGTGTTAATAATATTATAATATATTTTAATTATTTTACTCAATGTATAATTAATTATAAATATTTACAATTACACAATAGTTATAATTTACATTTATATGTTATTATTTTGTTCAATGAATTAAATTTTTCATAATAATATGAACAAGTAAATATTTATTTATGTGTTATAAATATTAATTTATTTATATTATTAAGTAAATTATTATTATAACGAATTTAAATAATAAAAAAATTTCATTATAAATATAATAATAAAATAATATATTAAATTTTATATTCGTAAAAATAATTATTATTAATAATAGTAACAATAATAATACTATTACACAAATAAAAAAATAAAAAATATTTGTAATTAATGGAAAAATGTTTTCGTTTTAAATTATTTGTTAATTTAACGATATTTAATTTATTTTTAAAATTAAAAATTTCAAACTTAAATTTTAATTAAACGATATATATATATGTGTGCGCGTGTGTGTTCAATAAAACCGGATTCATTTCTTCGCCTTCGAGCTGCAATATTACGCTAGTAGTAATCATTGCAGTAATAGAGAAACCATTCGATTTTAAAATTATCATGTTAAGTAAAGCTTTGAAATGAATTACGTGGTAAATTATAGTACATCATTAACGGTATAGGCCTATTTAGTTTAGTTGCTTAAATTATTAAGTTAGCCCAAGAATAAATGCGTATTAGACTTTAATGGCAACATTTGCATACACCGCAACATTGCAATGACAGTAATTCAAGTCCTTAAAGTATATGCAAACTTAGATGTCTTTTTTTTTTTTTTTTTTTAACGGTTGATTAATGGAATGTAATGGCAACATTCAACAAGAAATTTGACACCCAGAAAAAAAAAAAAAAAACCAAAAATTTATGACTTTGCCAGAGCAATTAAAATCCTTTAGGTCCACTTTTCTTCAAAACCTCGGGCTTCTGAGCCGTGGAGAGACAATATTCAGCAATCTGTCTAAACTTGGGCACGCTCCTAAGATCCACCTTAGTACCATCCTTAAGGGTAATGATAACGTCACCCCACTCACCTATGAAACGTGGCACAACCTGAACGTCTTTGATCACCTTGTAAGAGAAATCACTCCTGTCTTGACCCGTCAGTCCCGATATCACCGTCACCCGCAGGTTCGTGAACCTGTACCGGAGATAAAAGGCTCTCGAAACGGCGGCGAGCGTCAGAGGTAGCCAGAGAAGAGTGAAACCCAGAAGCAGGTTGGCCACCAGGTCGCCGTAGTGGGCTCCGCCGTCGAAAAAGATGACTTCTTCGGTGGGTTTCTTTGATGAGGGGGTCTTGGCCGTGGTGACGGGCTTGTCGGCTGGGGAGGACACGTGGAGCTTAGTAACTAGTCTGTAACTTTTGTGGTTGAAGGTGAGAGATGGGAAATTTAGAGAGAGATAGGGAGATTGCTGGCAGAGGGAAGAGGTGGCGCTGGCGGCGGCGGCGGCGGCGGGAGAAATAATAGGAGTGGAGGCCATGGGGAGGATTATCCGTTGGAAAGGAGAGAGAGTAACTGTAGGGAAATGGGCGGCGTTAAGCGGAAAAGAATTTTATTTTATTTTACGGATATTGCAATAGATGGCTAGCTGGCATCCACGTGTCATGTTCAAAGATTTCTTGCATTTTTTTTTTGAAACGTTTATATACATACACGTAGAGAAAAAATTAATTTTATATTATATTAAAACAAAATTTATAATAGAATAATCATTTTACACTTCCTAAACGTTAAATACACCGTAAGTTTCATAAAATATTATTTATATAATATAAAATAATATATAATATAGAAAATAATTTTATATCTATTCACATTTATAAAATTTACTAAGATTATTTTTGGATCGTTCTGTTTTCGTTGAGTGATGAATGGGCTAGGGTTGTAGATTTGGGACGTGGACTAATCAAGATGGCCGTGTAACAGGCAATCAAGCCCAAATTTATTTTTGGCCCAACCACGAATGGGAAAGGGTTCATTACTTTTTTGATTAATCAAGGTAAAAACACGAAAGTGTTCTTTTTTTTTTTTTTTTTTTCTTCATCCTTATTATGGGCAATTCAGATTATTGACGTAATTTCCTAATGATCCGAATAAAGCTCGAGTATTGATAAAAAGAAAAGAAAAGAAAAAAAGTGTTCTGTATTTTCTCCATCTTAAAATCAACAAGACAACGTCTCAATCTAGTATTTCAAATGGGAAAATGTTGCATGAAAACATGAAATAGCTCAGATAACTCGCGGTAACGTACATTCAACTATTAAAATCATGCATTCAATAACTACAAATGTACATAACCATTAATAGTAATGATAATTGTGGGATATAAATAAATAAATATATATATATATATATATAGATCTGAACTAAAAGGATTTGCATCTACGAAAGAATGTCTTACCTATGTAACCATATCACAAAGCCCCATCAAGTGAAACTCAAAGTCTTCATTCATTTTATAGACATGTTGCCCACTATAATAATTACAGCACTTTATTAAGCTGCAACATGTTTAATTACAATATCAAGTTTGCAACAATTAATGCATCAATATATGGATGGGATGGGTAATTATACGATATCCATTTATGGTAAATTGCGTTATTGCTTGTCACACCTTGCCTTAATGTCTGGGCAACAATAATGGCAAACGTGCTGGGAGCTCCCTAACTTAAATCAATCCAATGTCTACTCTGATAAGTGCTTGCTTAATAAATCAAATTCACTATGCACGTGGCCACCTGACCAGCTCTCTTCAATTATTACTTGAATTTAGCCGCTGCAAATATGTTAAAGCTTAAACAACATCTGTATGTTGGCATATGAACTGTCATCAAGTGCAAGAGTTTACAGCTTTATTGCCCAAGATTTTATCTTGACTTCCATCGCATGATGCCATAAAGAAAATATATACATGACAGCCAATTTGCACACTCGGTATTTGATTATCTGGGGTGTCAGGGTATGAAATAAATTCTTTATTATTATTATTATTATTATTAGATTTTTCACATGCTTGCTACAGAGCGAGAACTGGATAATTCGGTCAAGGGATCAAGTTATTTCCGTTATTGCAGTTGTCGATAACATTAGCAAGAGGTGCTGCGATTGGCATCTTGGCATTTGCCATCACTAAGCCATTGCCTAGTCGAAATAATTCACGTAAGTCAATATCTTGGTGATATTTTTCCTAGGTTTGGGGCTAGTCAAGAGAAGACAATGCCCGTATATTTCACTTAGTGAGTATGTTTTCATTTTTGTTGATCTAGATTCACTTTTGGAGTTAGACTATAAGTAACTAAGTTTTTCATTGAGTATGTTTTGGACATAACCGAAGCTATACAGATTATGCGCTAGGCATGTAGCCTGGTGACAGAGCAGCTTCGCCTCTTAATCTCACCTCTAAAGTTCAAACCCTAGTCCTGCATATTAATTCGTTAGGTGCAATATGAATTAGGGAAGCGTCTAGGTGAGAGAACGTGAAGCTGAATTCGGAAAGGATAACAGGAATAGTGTCGTTGGCTGCCTGTCCGCTGGGCACAAAGGCAAATATTGCACAGAAGACGAGGAACACAATGATACAACTTTTGGGGGGGGGGCGATCGACTATCTGACAAACCATGGTAACCCCATATGGATGCCCACTTCACGGTTGGTCATCATAGAGTAACCGGATTGTCTAAAGAAAAAGGTTACGAAGACATGATAAATAAATGTGGTTGATAAATAAATACAGTTCAATATAAGTTTGTAAATATATAACTATAATTATTAATTTTAATTATTGAATTTTTTAATATATAATAACTAATAATTATAATTAAAAAAAATATGATCATATTTAATTGTGTCTATTTATCCTAATTTTTTGTAGTGGAATTGTTGTCCGAATCAGCTAATTTAGCTAGAAAAATGTCACAAGTCATCCAATAGAATTGGGATAAGAAGGAGTGAGGACCACCTTTATTCTGTAACCTATGATATTGGAAGGATTTCATTAGACAGTTGGAGTAGCAGACTAGATAACCCATATGATAATAGGACCTAAAACTTGTTGATTAAAATAGAAACTATGCATGTAATAGTTTTGCTATTCGACTGTTTGGGCTAACTGTAATGACGAAAATGTAACCACAAAATGTGGTAATGCTAATAGACCTTTTAGGAGAAGAATATTGATAAAACATAAAAGATATGTAATTTTCTTCCGTAGATATTGTAACTATTCACAACAAATATACACCTTAAGATACGTTTTGGAGGAAAAAAAAAAAAAACATTTTCATATTATTTGCTACACTTAAAAGTTTAAGTTTATAAAGCAATGATGGGAGCTCTGTGGATCTCTCATACCTTCCAAGCATGATGCAATTGACTTAAAAAATAATTTTATTTCTGTGTCTTGCAAGTCACAACCAAAAACTGAACAAGCAACATTGCTTGGAAAAGGAGATGACAGAGAAAGATAAAGAAAGAGGCATAGTACATATAAGGGAAGAAAAGAGGCCTGTGCTGGATCCTAGGGAGTGGGTGGCAGTGGTCAGTGGGTCACATGAATGCTTCATTAATCAAAGACCCCAAAAAAAGGGGTTTGAAATATATGACTCTCTCTATATGTAGACTATGCTGAAGGCCAAAAGAGCGGTCACATTCACATTTACATTACATGGGGTTCTTTGATACCGGCCCTTGCTTTGTCAGCACAAGTTTGCTGATGTCCCCTTCATGAGAATGACCATTTCCAACTCTTCTTGTTTTCCACTGATTTCCATCTGTTTGTCCTTTGCTCTCTTGGGATGCGGGCTTTGATACTCTCCTTCCCCTCTCCTCTTCCTCTCTCTACATGCTCTTTCCAAAGTATATAGCATACATAATTTATTAACTTCAGGTGGAAACTTTTTTTTTTTTTTAATAATAAGAGTAAGATTATATATATCTAATTGTCCTTTAAATTTTACAAATATAGGAGCTTTGTACATTCTTTAGTTTATGAGTTTGAAGTAGATCTTGTTCACCATTGGGTTGCTATATTGGATATTTTTTTTCTCCCCTTTAGTTAGACGACTTATTGTGATAAGCTTTCTTCTGATGTCCTTTTTTTTTTTTTTTTCATTGGTAGGACACCAAAGATATGACTCCAACGCTTTTATTTCATGGCCCATGCCAATTCTTCAACCAATTTACTAGCAAATATAATTTCTTTTTTTTTTTTTTTTTTTTCTGGGTTCAATGATCCAACCTAGCAAACATGTTTCTTTAGTCAAGGAAAACATGTGCAGGGTATACAACTCAAATTAAGACACAAAAATCTTTATTCCTCACCAAAGAACCCCAACCACCATTCCCCCCTCTCTAGAAAATTCAACTTGATACATCCTAATTTATACAAAAGCCTAAGCAAGTGCCACAACATATGGAGAACTTTGGACTCACAAAACAAGGTAACTGGCCTCTTGATCACAAATTTTAAGGGAGATTGACAAAGTGCTTAATGGGTACATGATCCACCTGATAAGACAGCTTGGGTTCAATCTTTCTTTCTTTCTTTCTCTTTTGTTTTTTTTTTTTTCAGTTGAAATGTTGCTGCTCAAGCCAGGGCCAAAATCCAGACTGATCATCAATGCCGCAGAACATGTTGCTAAGGCTTTCTTGTTTGATCATTTGGTCAACATTTTTCTGCTGGCATTGGATAACAGGCCTAGAGGAGCTATGCTGAAAATGTTGTGCCACTGCGACTCCATTGGGCTGCCTCATAGACAAGGTTGGATAAAATGGTCTACTTGTTGGAGGATTAGACAGGGGGCTGTCGATAGCTGGTGTCCTTGAGATATCCAGCTTCACGTCAGAACTGTTTTCACTTCTATTGCTGCAGGAACCTTCAGTTTCTTTATTGAGGTTGATTGATTCAGTTGGTTCTCTGCTTTTCAGTGCCAATATCTGCATCCATGAATCACTCAATCAAGATCAAACATTTGTATACTGAAAACTAAAAGATCTCCATCTACAAAATTTAAGAAGATCCAAATGAAAATAAAAGCATGATTGCCTGTGAAAGAGAGAAAATAAAAAAAGGAATAGTATCATCTCCAACAAATATGAGGTAGCCTAGAAAACTAAAGACAGATCTATCCTTCAGGTTCATGATTGCCTGCCATGCTTCAAATCCATGATCAATCAATCATTCAAAAAGTACATCTGTTCATTTCTTGTTAAATTTATTGGGTAGGATCAACCTATCAGAAAGCTGCACTACTGATAAAAAAAAAGGATACTCATAAAAGCATAGTGGAATAAAAGTCAAAAAGAATAAACTATAAAGAGCTGATCATGATCTCCAGACTAGTTCTGCACAATTATGATGATTCAATGCATTATTTAAGTCTTCTTCCAGAAACCAACCGGCTATACAGAACATCCATTAAGAAAAACTCAACAAAATGCTAAAGGATACAGATAAATGTCCAACACATCACTAAACCGCTGGAAGAGTTCCAAATTCTTATCGATTGAACTTGAAAAGAATTTGAAACTAACCTGTGCACGTAGCTTCTGGTTCTGAGCTTGGAGGGCATCATTATCAGCTTTGATAGCTTCATACTGTCTCTTGAGAAGATCGTAGTCTTTCTCCAACTGCTTGGTCTTCCATCTAGCCCTCCTGTTTTGGAACCATATAGCAATCTGTCTTGGCTGCAGACCAAGAGCCCTAGCCAGCTGCATTTTTCTCTCTGGTTCAAGCTTGTTTCCCAACTCAAAGTTCTTCTCAAGTGTCTTCACTTGTTCCATGTTAAGCCTCCTCTTCTTTTCTCCTGCCTGTGAACCATCATCAGACAGTTCATCCTCTCCATTGGGATCTTCGTGGCACACATCGATCCCGGAAAATGAAGTTGTTCTCTTCTCGACAAATGATGCTACTCCTGCACCCAAAAACAACAGCAAAAAGAATTGAAATTTACAGGCAGAACACAATCTTGTAGCATTAATCTCAGTAGGAGAGTAAATAAATACCATGAAAGTCTTGGGGAGGTAGGATTTGATTGAGAGTAGTCGGGGGTTGATGATCATCTTCACGAGGGGTTTGAAGCATGAAATTTGCTGGGTAGAAGGCCATCCCATTGTTTATCATGACGCAAGGCCTATGCCACTAATTTGACAAGCTGTGATGATCCGCTGGCTACCATGGTCCAAGGTAGATTGGTAGAAAGAAAGATGAAGATGCTGACTATCTGTAGACTACTATCAATATATCAGAGTTCTGAGCAGAAAAATGGGGCTTTCGCCAAAACTCCAAGAATATGATGAATTTTTCAACTGAAAGATGTGCATAAAATTCGGTTCTAAGGATAGCTTATATACCTTACAGTTCCTAGGAAGAGTTTAATTCTATTTTTATAGTATGTAGTTTTCAGAGAAAAAGAAGGCAATTCAAATGGATGGAGAGAGAGAGAGAGAGAGAGAGAGAGAGAGAGAGGAGAGATGAGTGATGATTCTATAGTTCAACTCTTTTTATATAAAGAGGCAATTTTCATCTTTTATGTTTTTTTTATTTTTATTTTTCTTACAGCTAACTTAAGGAAATGAACTTCAGTTGGTGATTCTTTTTTTCCTCATAGTTGTTAAGGACATCCTCTCTGTTTCTTTCCTTTTCCCTTGATCTGAGTCTTCACAGCTAAAAGAAATGAACTCATATACCTCAATTCAAAACTGAAGTCGGTTACTTGGAAATTCGAAAATCAAATGCTATTTTTAATCTCCTCCAACCTTGACTTCAATCATAATAGGGTAACAAACCTCAAACCATAAGAAAATGACCCTCACCCTTCCGTCCATTAAAGTAAACTAGACCAAGCTTTTAAACCGAAAAAGTAGACCGATCTAGTTTGAGAAAAGGCGCCTGAGGCGACCAACATCAGCATTTTATTGTATTTCACTTATTTCATTTTTATTTGGTGTACATTTTATAGTTCTAATTATACATTTTGACGTCAATATGGTATCAGCCACGTGAGTCATCCGTTAAAAAATTGGGTTTACGCAACTGAGCACATTTTTTAAATTGGTCCAAGGGTAACTGTAAAACTATAAACTAACCTTTTCAGGTGGAGGGGAGAGAGGAGGAGGGGGGGTGGTTTAAACCTTCCAGGAAAGTGAAAAATTTGGGAGTTCCCACAAAGAGAAATATGGGGTCTGACATTTTCTGTGATGTTCTAGTTGTGTGAAAAAATAGGTAACTTGAGAGGAAAGAGAAATGAGCTATAGCTGCTTCTTAAGGAGGCCCAAAGGGGTTCGCATTTCAGAGAGAGAAAGAGAGGGGTGGGGGGGGGGAGCAGGAATCTACTGATGGGTCCAGGGAGGGCGGGCAGGACTTGCTACCTAACCCACCAACAAGTATCGTGCATTAAGGCCGAAGCTTTTTCCCATCCATTATCCCTATCTATCATTTTGAGGAGCCCCCCTTTCTCACCCTGTCTCTGCAATGGCTCCTTGTGTGTATATGCTTGCGTGAAAGAAGAGAAAAAAACAGAAGAAATTGAGACAAGCCAAGCAGAAACTTACCCTGCGGTTATAACCCTACATGAGCTGGTCTTTTTTTGTCCTTGTGCCCCTACGTTTCCTGTCCGTTGAGAGACAAATGGACTGATGAAGGTTGCAGGTGAGGCTCACGGTCTTAAAAAATTATTATTTTTTAAAGTTTGAAATTCTTTTTTTTTTAATAAAAACATAATATATAATAAAAATAATAAAATGCTGCATAAATATAAAATAACGTGTAATCACTTGAACTTTATTTTTTAATTATTTGTTACACATATTGTTTATTGTATATTACATGTTTTTAACAGACAATTTTACAATTTTTAAAGAGTACTTTTATCATGTGTGAGGTCTGCAAGGTCACGTCATTTTGCACTCCTCCTCTGCCTTTTTTTTTTTTTTGGTTATATTTATAAATTTTTTTATATTAATTAATTAATTCTGACTAAAAATTAAACAGAAACTTCAATATTAAAAATAACTTTAATATCATTAAATTATAATTTTTGGTGTCTATCCACTGTTCTTCTCTCGTCATGTTCTACCACAACAGCCCCCCTCCCCACAAAAACGCAAAACACTGCGAATGCCCTGCGTCATGTTCTATCCTCACCTCCATATACTGACCACTTGTGCATACCCATTGAATCTATATTCACGCATTTGTTAGAGACACTAAGAGTAATTAAAACTACGTATAATTTTAAGGCCTGCAGCAAATGCAACTTTTCTTCAGGTTTTATTTCTGTCACCATCAATTATTATAGTTGGTGTGCAGGAATCAATGGACAGTCTCCAAGATACCATGAAGTTTTATTTAAATGTATCTCCACAAAGTTAAACCCCTAGGCACTCTCGAGATGATAAAATTAAGAGTATAAAGAATTTTAAATGCAATTATATTTGAGAAAGATCTTAAAACAATTTTAAAATGTAGGAACGGAAATTTAGTTCTTTTTTAGAAATTATAAGACTTCATTATATCACTTCTAGAAATAATTATATTTTTTAGTTCTTTTTGTTATGTAAAAACAGTACTGATGAAAAATGTTTAGATCTTCAATAATCTAAACTTTTACGCATAAATAAATGAAAGTATCTCACGATTTGAATGTTGACTAAGAAAGAACGAAAAAAGCCAAAGAATAAAAAAAAAAAAAAAAAGAGCGAAGAAGCAGAAAAGATAGAGGGGTCAAGGGAAAGAGATAAAAAGGGAGTCATGACCATGTGCTAAGCCTATGTGCCAACCCATCAGAAAATTGATATTCCTTTTAGCCAAAACCCAACTTTTAGTTACCTAAATCGACTTTGATTGCACCAAAAGTTTTCTCAATATCTCGTATAGCTCTAAACCTCAGTCCAAGATTTTTCCAAAAATGAAAAATTGGATTTTAAGAATACTACTTATGTATCTATTTAGTACCGAGTAAGTAGAGGTTTTTGGTATTCTGTCTCTGAACTCGATCATATTCGTCTCTTGAATTTAGCATCAACACATCGGCGTGAAAATGTTAAAGAGTGCTCTCTCTTCACTGATTATTTTTCTTAACCCAATTGCACCACTTTCGCTAATTGCTAAGTTTGCTCTCTTTTTAACTTTTTAGCTAGGGGTCCCTAAATTTCTATCACCTTTTTCCTGCACTTTTGCTTGTCATTTGTCACATTATGCTTTTCTTAAACCACTAGACAGTCTTACGTTTATGTTCCTGCCAAGAAGGATGAGAAGCAGAGATGAACTCGTAAATTCGAAGGGAGGGTTTTCATGTGAGACTCGTATTTTGAAAGCGTTGAGAGGACGTGGTGCATTTTATCAGTAAACTGTTTCTTTCTAAACACAAATGAGCACGTCATTGCTGGTCCTTCAGCTTGTAATTCAAAAAGCATAAACCATGAGTCAGCCTCAAGGATCAAGGAAAAACAAAAGATACCTGCTCCCGAGTAGTGTCAGGCATTTGGATATGTTTCCTGAGTAAGAATCAAAACTATTCAAGTCAATAATTGACACTGTTTCTTCTCCCGCATGAGTGAAAATGGACTAAAACTGTTATTACCTGTTACGCTGTAATAGTAGAGAGCAACGACCGGTATTACATTTATAGTTATGGGTCTATGAATTAACAGGTGACACTGACTTGAATAGTTTTAATTCTTACTCAGGAAAAATACCCACCGTCTGCAAGCAAGAGACATTCACAACAAATATGTAGAGACATCATTGTACCTCCAAATGAATTGTTTCATCGTGATATAAATGGGGCCTGCACCAACCCAAACCACAATTTTTACTACCTGAGTGCCCAAATGGGAGCGGGGGGGGAGGGGGTGAGTAATAATTCTACACTATTCAGTTTTCCTACGTGGAAATCTACTGAAAAAGGTAAAATTCCAAATCAATAAGTGAAAGGACTGGTAAAATATTACAATTGTACAATGTAGAATTGGTGACCTGGGAATCAGTGGTTAACTGTTCCTTTTTCTAACATGTTTTCTGCTACAGTTTTTTTGTCCACTATCATGTGTCATAACATAAAAATTAATAAACACAATGGACCCATGCGAGAAGAATTTAAGTACGCAACGCATGGCCCCAAAAAGTGGCTAAATTAGCCACCAGGACACAGTACCCACAATATTCGTTGATGATGTAATTGGGTTTTCGAGATTTTCCGACGGGTGTTCCAAGTGATGAGATGTTAGAAATTGAAGGTTGTGATTCGACATTGGGAAAGCCAAAAGCGTCCCTCATTTGTATGGCCTTTTCTTCTGCTGCCAAGCATCTCACCTGGCAATGAATGCGCAGTTAGAGAACATCCCTAGACCCCAGCTACCTGCGTCAGTTTTCTTAGTTTTTTTTTTTTTTTTCTTCTTCTTAATTATTACGGATTGATTTCTGATTTAAGCAGTGCTAAAATACTAAATTTTAAGATATACTCGAGGCAAGGGTGTGGTCACTTAATTAAAGTAGTGCATGCGTGGGAAATCTCCTGTACCTTATAATTGCAAGTGAAAGTGTACCTTTTCTTTTTTTTTTTTTTGTTAAATTTTTTCCCTCCTCATTTCTCACTTTTCAGGGTGCAAAATTTGTATCTTTTAGCTAGGAAAATCACTGGGTAGGCCTTGTTCTACAGCGGGGAATCTGTTTTCAAATTAACATATGGACAAGCTGCTCTTGAAGCATCACTGACATTATTAGTTGATAGCTGAAGGGGTGACCCCATTGGAATGGGGAGAATCCGTGTTCTTCACCAGTTGCCCTATTTCTTTTTTCATTTTGTATATATTATACTCTAGAATGTTTAAGATGAAATAAAGTAGATCATCCCAAAATCAGATACAAAGATGGGCTGGATCTTCTCATCCACATGCCATAATGGTTCTGGGGTGTTCAACTTACATTCATCCGATGTGCCCTCATTGCTTGACGTATCACTCGCCTTTTTCTGTGGGATGTTTTGTTTGTTTCCCATCCGATTTCCGGGCCAACCAAATGTGGGTTTATAGGGATTTGTCAACCGCTGGGATCCGAGGCTGAATTAGCCGTCTAAGGGTCTTTTTGGCGTTTCCATTAGTTTTGCTGTTATAGTTAGTAAGTTGACAATCGTAAAACCTGTCTAGTAATAATTCGTAACATTTTACGAGAAAAATAAAATTTTCTTAGATCACAAAATAAGTTTTTTTTTCTTTTTATATATCATTAAATTGCAATTACTTCATATAACAAGAATTGTGTTTGCCTTAAAAAATTACTTCTCGCGTTTTATTACTGCACCACATCACTGCATTTTTTAGCAGCCAATTCAAGTTGTACAATCCCGCCAGCCACAAATTTCTAAGTTTACCATATATTAATAAATCTATATTTGACTTAAAACACAAGTTTTTTTTTTTCTTCTTCTTTTCTTTCTTTCTTTTTTTTTTTTTCCAGTCAAAGTATCGATGGTAACAGGAAACATACTCTTGTAGGCAGAAGAATAAGGTTAGAATTGTAGTCACTCCTTTACATTAGAAGAAAGACTTCAAAACCTAAAACCATTTTCCCTTGAAAAGAATGCTTTCTCCTCTATAACACAACGCAATCTTACGGTAGAGCCTAGGCCATGGAGTACATGTTATTAACGAGTCCCAGTGGACTGCTAAAGACAATAGAACGCCATCACTTCCTAGATTTACTTGAACACGGAAACATACAACTTATAACTTCCTTAGGTGGGCGGCCTGGAATCAGTAATAAGCAATTATGACTTATTGAAAAATCATAAGCACATTATATCTGTTTTGTACATTATACCTGTTTTGTTTCTCCTCACTGATTGTTTCCCTAGAGTGTTTATATATATATATATATATATATATATATATATATAGTTATTTAATTCTAGTAACAAATAGCTAACTTCCCAGGTACATTAACCTAACTGTTAGCTGTCTTGACTCGGAACCTCCCTCCCCTCCTATCATAATGTGAGCGGATGGGCCTGCACTTTTTATTATTTCCTATTTTCCTTATTTTTTTACCAGTTCAAATTAAATTCATCCCAATGTCAAATCAAGTTGCATGTATGCATGTATACTCTTTTCAATTCAACTTATGATTTACACTTTACATGAAGTGCAGAGGCCCACAAAATGGTAAAAAATGAATGAATTGAAACTTTTATGCAGAACTCTACCAACATAACATTTATACGTATGCATCATGAAAGAACCCTCTCCAGAAGTAGATGAAAAGGCAGATCTGAGTCCTTGGGTAAAATGCACTGACTAAATCAGTGAGCAGGTCTGTGTTGTTGAGAATCATCCATTCAGCATCATTCCAAAATGAATGTTTCAGGGGTTACCCAAAATGGAAACCAGAGGACTTGAAGGAACTGCTTGAAAGATTTGGCAGCTTGAGAGTTGCAACAATACCACCTGCGAGGGCAGATAAGCAAGCCAGAACAAAGGCAGGTATATTGCCTCCACCAAACAGAGCGTCCCAAGGACCTGAACCAATGGACACGACCATCTGCACAACCATGAAAATAATGAAATCAGCTTGGACTGGTATGAGAAGGAAAATGTGGAAGCAACTGTCTCCAGCAAGTGAAGAGCATGTGTTAAGGAATTCACTTTGTTAGTTCATCAATAACATGATGAGAACATTCAGATGACACATACTATGACAAAGCTAATTGACTATTTCAAAATCAAAAAACCATCATCATTGTTGTACAGGGAAAGTGTACACTTCAAATATGAGTCAAATTCAGATATATGCCAAAAAACCTCTGTGAAGAACTCATCCACCTGAGGAATAACTATTGCAAGATTCAGAACCCCAATAGCCAATCCTGTGCAAGTCACAAATAATCCAAATCAATATGCTTAATTCCTTAATCCACAAAATCACAGACAAATTTAAATGCAATACAAACCTTGGCCGCCGCCTGATTCAGCAGTCAGCTCTGCTGTGACAGAAAATGGAACGCTGTATGTGATCTGCAATACACAACTGGTTAATGTGTGCTTTTAGGAAATAAAATCTTGAAATATAACATACTCCAGCTAAACTGATACGTACAGCAAGAGGAAAGCCAAGAAGAGTAAAAACAACCAAGGAAGCTATTCTGATTGATGAACTCCCTCCCATTGTATGTTGAATTCCATCAGAATATTCACCAACTGATATCCAACTAATGATAGCAGTGGCTGCCATGCAGGCAAATACAATCAGATTGCTCATTGCCCATACAAGTCTTGCCCCCATTCTCTGACACATAGGTTCAATGAAGAACGAACTAAGGCCAAGCACGACCTAGCCACAATTGAACAAAACAGAAACTTAGTAGACAGAAACTAAAATTACTAGCAAGCAAATAATCTTGGTGAGGCTCGAGCCAACTCAACCAATCCCATTATGTACCTTAAACATACTAGTTGACTTTAATTTTCACATCCCAGTCTTTATAAAATTTTCCCATCGTCAAACCAGGATAACTTCCCTATTTCCTCTACCGTGCATGAGTCAATTTTGTCCTACTCTCGGTATCCAATTCTCCCTATGTTTTCTCTTTGAAAGAGGCACAGCTCTTCAAGTCAAAATCTTAAAATTAAACTTCATAAATCACCTCACACTGTCTTTTCTATCTCTATTCCAAAGGACAAGCTCTTCACTATTGTAACTGCATGTTTTTGAGTTGGAAACCAATTTGGTCTATCCTTAACTCAATTTGGGTTTTGGCTCATGCTATAAAAGAGACTACCATGCCAAGTGTCGAGAAGAAGTCGAACTACTAATGCTCAACTTTGAGTTCTTACTGAATTCAATAGCAAACCAAATGCACCTTCTCTGACACCTTGGTCATACAACTTTACTTCGTTGGAACTCCCTTTGGGATCTCCATGATAAACTTCTCTCCCCATCCAATCCGTATCAAAAAGGAAAAATGGGAACCAGGACAACTGCAAGTTTAAAAAACATCAGAGAACATTAGCATATTATATATATATATATATATATATATATATATATATATATATATATATTGTTTTGCCTAATCACAAAGGACCATTATGTTCTATTAAACACAATAACTAAAGTGCTTACCCAAGTAAGAGCCATAACGATAAGCACTGAATGCATTCCAGGGGGCAAATGCCTCAAACTGGTCAACAAATTGACTAGCACTGCTCCAGGGCCATCATTGAAACTTTTCATCTTATCATCCACAGAGTTAGTATGTGGGTGACTCAGATTCAGTTCATAGCCAGTATCAGCATTGTTCCCATTGGAATTACAAAAAGCTGGTGTGTCAGGCTTAGGTTTTAAATGATCAATGCCATTTTGTTGGGAATCATTCAACAATGGAGCAGAATCTGATAAATGGCGGGGCTGATTTATATCTAGTGGAACCTCATCCGCAAAATATAGCGTCACTAGAGTACAGAAAGTCAGGAAGACCTGCACATATGCAAACACAGATCCATAGGTTCACATACAAAGAAGAGTGAAGTGCCGTCTGCAAAATGAACATGCCTAAGAATTCACAGGTGCTATTGAAATGAGGATGAAGGCAAGTGAAATGTGATTTATAATGTGTGAAAGCAAAATGCTGGAGCCAGTAAAATACAACAGAAGCAAATCATTTTGACAGCACCATGTATATATGCATGAACATAAAACAGTGAACGTGACCATTTTTAATCACCTGAAGGCATCTGGCTAATTGGACAACCATACCTTCAGCAAACTCCAATACTAATGATGCTCAAATTCACAAAATGAGCCAATACATGCCTCAGTATCTCATCCACCTTTCCTCTCCATGATGTCTGTTGTACATGTCTCTCCTTTTTTTTCTTCTTTTTTTTTTTTTTGTTTTCTGGTTCGTTGTTTACATGTCTTCCTTCTGTAGTAGGCTCACTAGTATTAGTATATATCTTGTTCCTGAAAATTAGAAATTCAAAAGACGTCTCCCCCCTCATCATGTTCACCAAGACATCAGAATCTTGTTTTCAACTTCATACAATTTCATCACTTTTTAGTGTTTTCACACTTACCTGCATCTACCTGACTAACCATATCTTGCCTCTGCAGTTGTACATGTGTAAGTCTATTGTAACAAAGCTATCAAGAGACCAGCTATGTGCTGAACCTCACTTTAATAAAACAGCAGAAAAGGGTCTTTGTGACATCAAGAACTTGCTGAGCCATCTACAATGTAACTGAATCTTCTAATCTTTTTCTACAACCTCCCAACTTGATAATGCATCCAACACACTGTGTGATAAAACTCTGGTACAACTCATTTTTGGATTTGTATGTTTTCCTATGCCAACTTCCAGCCCACTAAATAATATTGGGTCCACAACAAAATTCGCCTACTTTACAGGTCCCTTATAACAACCCAACCCCCCTCTCCCTGGGCAGAGAACGAAAAAGCAAAGTAAGACCATTATTGCAGATGAAAATTCACTGCAATAACACCCTGTGAAACCATTGAAGCCAAGAAGGTAGCTTACCACAGCTACAAGAAATGCAGCTTTAAGATTTCCACAGGCTTCACAGCAAGCTCTGCTCATCAGGAAAGGAAACCACCTGTTCACAAATAGAAATGTTATGTAAAATTAATCAAATCAATATCAAACTACCAAACATAATATAGGACAAGAAAAGAATGAAAATATGCACTGATTGAGACAAGGAGGTATTCAGGTCATGGACAGCTCAATGATTCCTCAGTTTTAGGCAGTATAATGATGAAAAAAGTAATAGAGAGGAAATGTAACCACATGCATGTGCTATGTGTATCAAAATTTTCTCATTATCAGAGAATACTCAAAAGGTTTCACCTGTTCCACCTCCCACTGGCACCAGCAGAAAATCCTAAAACATTTCCTACAGCCATCCAGGAACAAAATACAGCATTTGCTGAATTCCGTTGATCTGAACCTAGAACATAAGATAACTCATTTCATCATGTTTTGTCTGATATTCATCTTGTATTAGAAGCTTGGTAGAAAGATGGAGAAAGAATCAGCAAAAACTAACCTGACAAATCTGCTAGAAGGGCACGAGCTGGTCCCTACAAAAATTAAGGGGCTTATTATTTGCTTGATGTAAATACAGGCTGTTAATGGAAGTTCTTTCACATGGCTGTGACAGTTATGCAAAAAAATAAATAATATTAATATTATTATTAATTAATTAATTAATTAATTAATTAAACTATAACAACAATGATTACCTGCACTGTATTGTTAGCAAGATCTAGCAGCCAAAAACCGATAATAAAGACAAAGGCTGCTCTTGTTCGAGTGCCCTTAAATGTCCTGCATTTCCACAAATGAGTGGGTAAGTCTTGAATTTTATTTGATCAATGAAATAAAGGATCCAAGGGAGCCCAACAAACCTGCAATGCTCCTTTGTATCCCCAAATAAATATCCAATGTCTGCAGAAAATCCTATTATTATCACCTGAATTTACAAAACTTAGTTCAGCCAATACATAGCACAGTATGCAGAAATGGCAACCAAAATAAATGTGAGGATCAACAATACTTACAGCAATTGAGATCATGAGAGATCCAGCAAGAATAAAAGGCCGCCTTCTTCCATATTTTGAAGTGCATTTGTCACTCCAAATACCAACACAAGGTTGTACCTAAGAGCCAAAAAGCTAGTATCTAAGGCAACCATACAATAATAAAACAAAATAAAAGAGGTGGAATAAATCACTATTTCAACTGAATCAGGTTACTGTTGTACACAGCTTCGCATTTGCCACCAACTAGCAATTCATTAGGATGACAAGAATTAAGACCTCAGCCGAAAAAGTGGCAGGCTAATATTGTTTTTCTAAATAGCATCTAAATAATGCAAGAAAACTCCAACGATAACAAACTGTTTGTATTATTGCTCTAGCTGGTTAAGCAAGCTAAGTTATATAAATTTACCAACCCCTCATCATGCATCAAAGGTGCCCTCGTGGCAAAGTAGGAGAACCATCAAAGTTACCATATGCTTTTGTATTGTCAATGAAGAGCACAACAGAGGTAGGATGCCGACAAGATATTGGGGGTGCAACTGTACATGTCAAGTACAATTACCCAAACAAATTGATATTTTGATACATAAACACTAATGAAAAAATTGACATATCATGATTATACAAGGCTTGCGCTTGCAAGTACAATGTAGATTCAATGCATCAGAGAAGCTAACATGCAAATATGGAAAAGGGAAGAAGGAAGCTGAGGAGATCCTTCCCAAGGTCCAACTTTGTTAGGACTTAGCTAGGTAATGTGTCATAGCCTAATGAAACCAAACAAGAATCAACACATGGCTTTGCTTCTGAACTGGCCATCAAATTAGATTTAATTTAAGGAGTTTCATTCCAGCTTTGCAATAGAATTCATCAAGTCAGCCAAATCACGCTTGCACCAAAATATAGTAATGCCAGAAATCGTGACATAACAATTAGAAGCTACAATTTAAGAAAGGCAATTTGGCATGATTTGGTTCCATAAGGGGTTAGGATTCTTGACAGTTTCAAAAGTGAAAGGAAAGTAAATAGATCATTCCATCACCTACCACAAGGCCTGTAATCGGTCCACATAGCCAAATAAATGAGGAAAAGGCATGCCCGATGCCGAGAGTCTGCAAAATTATACAGTTGAGAGAACCGTTAACCAGAAGAAAATGCAGCAAAAGGAATATCACTTATAAGCAATAAAGACTACTTATATATAACAAAATTCTAAAAATCAGAAAAATGATTGCAACCCCAATAATAGAAAAATGTCAAAATCCATGTGGCACTCCAAAAATTCCTGCAAAACTTAAACTCAAGACATTGCAAACAAAAAAAAATACTTAATCCCAAATCTGATTGTAATTGGCTATATATCCACTTGTTCCACTCAACCCAAGCTTAAATTCATTTTTTAATGTTCCCCAGCAAGAATGCAAACAAGGTTAGTAACAGATCCAGTAAAAATGTAATATTCTCAGAATTCGACATAGATATGACATTCTGTTTTTTCCATTCATTCCTCTAAAGATCAGTCGTGCCCTGAGCGCTGGTTTGAATACAAAAGAAAAGAATCTTTAATTGCCATTCCGTTCTTCATGAAACTAAGGACACTCTAGATGCTCAAATAACATCGATAACTCACAGCTGTAAATCACAAAATAAAGAAGGAAACGACATTAAAAGAGATGATCAATGCCCGAAGTCCATTAGATCGGCCAGAAACTCGCCATTCAAAGCAAAATCAGCCCGTCTTGAGCGCGTCGGACATAAATATTAGAATCCAATTCACAAAATTTAACGCAAAAGACTGCTTCAATAAACCTGAACAACAGTCGCGTATGCCTATCCGTATAATATGCTAAGCTATATCGACTTGCCTGTATGTATGGAGTAAGGAGAGAGAGCTGCAATGCCCAGCCAAATTGAACGCCGGCGGCGACCGTACAACAGAGGACGAGAACGAAGAGGCTGTGGTGCTTGGCCGGCGGCCTGGAGTCCGTACCCGGAGTCGGCGAAGATGAATTAGGAGACAAAGATGGATCCGACGACTCGATCCGGTCGCGATTCGGATCCTCTGTAGCGGCCACCATTTCCACCTCCACCTCCGCCTCCTTCCTCAGGTCCCTGTACGGAACTCGAAAAGAGACCGAGTCCATAGTGCGCGACGTCGATTACGATCTCAAGCTTTTCGCTCCCTCATTGAAGTTGAGAAAGTAGAGATGGTAAATCGGTAACTGTAATCAACCGTAGATCAAGACGAGAGATGTTGAAGTCGGATCGGGTCAAATTTGGGCGGCACCAGGCACAAAGAATGTCAGTCTGACTACCGGATTTCAGCGATATGGTGTTCCAGATCTTGTACGCACAGTGATGCGGCTATCTAGACTTTTGTGTCGCTTCTTTAAATTAAAATGAATAGAGTTCTTCTTTTTTTATTATTATTATTATTTTTATAATTTAAGTCTCGTTACTAAATTTATTATTTAATTTTATTTTTATTACTTAATTTTAATTTATTATAATTAAATTATTTAAATTTAATATTATTTCAATTTAATTATTATTTTATTTTATTACATACAAGTTTATAAAATTTATTTTTAAAAATTACATAAAAATACACTTAATTTCATTAATTAATATATTAATAAAAATTAATTTAATTTTTTTATTTAATACACTATAACTAATATATACTTAAAAATATAAATAAGAATTTTTTATTTAATATATATTTTAAAAATAATTCAATTTAAGGTATAATTCAATAATTAAAAAATACTATATTTTATATGATGTCTAATACATCATACGTTGAAAAATATTAAAAAAAATCTTTTTTTTATTTCATTTTTTAAAGGGGTAAATTTTTTATTAAATTTAGATAATTTTTTAAAAAATTACACAAATATTGATAAATAATTTCTCTTTTAAAAATTAAAATAAAAGTACAATGAAAAAAAATTATTTTTTCTCATTTGTCACACCAAACATTATTTTTTAGAAATTTAAATTAATTATAAATTATAAAATTTTATTTTATATAAATTCTTACTAATAATTAATGAAATTATTAAAGACATAATTTGATTTAATGGAGATAATATAAAAAACACCCAAAATACCTTTAAAACATATTTATGTTTATATCTTGTTAATTTTTTTTCTCTTTTTCTCATATATAAAAAGTAAAAAATCTTAATTTTTTATTTTACTCAAATTTATATGAAAAGAATTTATAATTTTTATTTTTATACATGAAAAATAATAAAAAAAGAGAGAGATTTTAGCAAAATACCGCAAGAGAACGAATTTCTGTATTTTATGATACATTTTGCAATAATGAATCGGTCTCTCTTTGCAATAATGGGAACGACCCACTTGGCTGACCTCCAGGAACCGTCATGGTGAAGAACTCATCAGCAAGTAACACTAAAACTAAAACAGACTTGATAGGGCCAAACACACATCCAAGATAATAAAAGTGTTCTGTATGATGGAAACTCTGAATCAGCAGCCTTATGTCACGTACAGACTTGCCTCCTATTCGTCCTTACAAGATATCACACTTACTTAATTTATCTTTTTTCATAATATTAATTAAATATTACGTAAATTAATATACAAATTAAGTGTTACGCAAGTCAGCACACACGCACATACACCCTAATTCTGTGATATTTAGCACTGTATCGAGAGCCGTGCTCAGCGTGTAAAAACACCTCATTGCTGTACCACCCAAATCAACGGCAACCTTAGCGGCACGAACTAGAGAATCTGAAGCCCAAGGTGCACCCTGAGAGGTCGAAGTAGCTCCTGTTTACAACGTTGTTTGCAGCTGTTGCTCACGGGTTTATTTGGTCTGAGACAGTATACTTCTCATCCATACCTTACTCGAGTACCGGTGTGTGCTAAAAATTCCACTTTGTAAACCAGTATTTTAAAAGTAATTTAGATTCGTTAGAAGTTAAGATTATAAATTAATGCTTAATATATAAAAATTTGGTATCACAATCTATTATATAGTCAATAAATAAAACTTATATTTATATTATTATATATGTTTCTTAGTTATAATATAATATTTTTCAATTTAATAAAATTATAAGTATTTATATAATTATTTAATAATATTATTATAATTAATTAATTATTAATAATTTTAATAATAGTATCAAAGTTGGTTCGGTTGAAAGTAATTACTAGAACTAGTTACATAATTTAAAAGTTATATAAAAGACAATATTCAATTAAAAAATTATATAAAAGGTTAGACGACAAAATAAACAAAGAAAGTAGTGAGATGGCGCCAATTGCCATGAGTCACTTTTAGAAAATTAACATTTTAAATATTTAATCTAGGTGCCACCATTTGTTGCTATATGCATAGAGTTGAAAAATTAAAAAATATATATATTTATATAATAGTTCTCATATATTATATATTTTAACAAATAAAATCTCAAATTTTATTATTTAAAGTTATATATAACAAATTTCTTTTAAAATTCAAAATTAAAAAAAATCTTATTAAGAATAATCAAGAAAATTTATTAAAATTTTTATATATTTTTATTAATAATATTAAAATATTTATTATATTTACAAATTGTGAATGAGATAAAATTTTAAATGAAATTATAAAATTATTATTATTATGTATTTTTATAAAAATAATAAACTTAAAATATAAGGTTAAAAAAATAATTTAGAGAAATTTAATAATTTTTTTAAGTTGAAGTAGATATTGTAAATAATTATATGATTAAATTAAGATTAAAAGATAATATTAAAATTAATTTAAATTTATTTTAAATTAAAAATTAGTACTCAAATAAAAATTAATAACTGAGTTATATTTATTATGATTTTAGTATTAATTTAAAAATAAATAGTATTAATATTAATATAAAAAATTTAAATATTATATTATATTATACAATTAGTAAATAAAATTTAATATATATATTATTATATATATATATATATTTTTTTTTTAATTATAATACAGTATTTTTTAATTTAATAAAATTAAAATTTTCATATAATTATTTAACAATAATATTAAATTTAATTAAACTCTAAATTTAATAGTAGCATTATAAGCAATTAAATTTTGATAATTAAATAAATAATATATAAATATAAAAAATTTATAATTTTAATGTATTAATTGGAATGAATTGAGATATAAGTTCAAACTTATGATTTTATTGCTGTTCATTTGGATCTTATTCAGATATTTCTGTACAATTTTGAGCTCTCCAAAACGGCTTGCAAGCCAAAAGAAAGGATTCGCTGAGTCGGGCTATCAATTGTTAGTGGGAAGAATTTACCAATCTTTGAGCAAATTAATCAAAAACATTTGTGACTAAGTTCGGTTCGACTCTTCAACAAAATGGTATCGATAATGAGACTCACTTTAAAACTCGTTTATTAAATATTGAATAAGAGATGACAACTTGGCTTCTTCTCGGTAAGCCATTTGAAACATGGAGAAGAAGCACGAAAGTGTATGGCACGGACGCATGCGTGCACGTCTTAACAAAGAAGATTTTGACAAGAATTTGGAACAAACTGCCAACAGGCTGATTCGGTTCAGCATCAACCACAACGACATTGACAAAAAGCTATGAACAATGCGCAGTATATAGAGTACAGACACGACAAGAATTCATCCAAATTTTCTGCTCGTAATGGAAAACTCTCGCTGTGGCTCTAGCATGACCAGAGTCTCCGCCTTCATTCATGCATGTAATCTACAGCTGAAAGGTGGCCGCATATATTTATGGTCAGTTCAGAGGATTCTTGTTCGTCCTAACGCAAATATACAGCTGCCCCCTCACATGACATTGTCAGATTTTAACAGTGGCATTAGCCCCTTTCTTGCGATACAGATGTTAGTAGACCTCTTGTTTCGTTAATTATATTCCCCTATGCGTCTACAAAGCAGATTTCCTAAATATTCTTGATCACTCTACAGCAATGGCAATATTGCAATCATTGTACAAGAGAATTTTGTTGATTACATGGACACGATAACGAGTTCAAAACGCACGCCTACATTATCTTATTATGAAAGTCAGATACACATTTAGAATCTCATTTTTAACTATAGTGAATCGAAATAGTAAAAATGAGATATAACTTTTTATTGTCCTATACAACGTCTATGGCATGCATAGTCATACATGTTAATGTGCCATGTTACACCTCCTTTTCGGTGACCATATTGCGTCCAAGTATGCTCCCTGAAGGCCCATGGAGCTCCAAAAGACCAAACGCGACAGCCCGATAAATCCGTGATAATGGTAGGAATGTATTAATTAGACTTTCATTAGTCATTAATTTTTTTATAATTAACTTTAATATCGACCTTTCGTTAATCTGTCTAGGTGCAGACACACTATGCCAATTAAGTTGTGGGGTAATGTCACGTGTTATATCGTCTGTCACACTTTCGAAATTGACAATTTCGGGTCCACCGTTTGTTCCGCCATAAATGAAATTCTTTAACATCACATGAAATTTAAAAGAGGTAAATAAGGAACGACAGGGGCATTGTAGCAGGTAGCCCCAGAAGAGGTCCATTAACCGAATGCACCTTACATGAATCAAAACCGTCACGATCATCAATGGCAGAACAAGCCGATCAAAGATAATCTCGAGGAGAAATGTTAAGTAGAGGTGAGTGAGTTGACATGGGGCGAGTGAATTGATACAGGGTAAACGCAAACTTATATTGTAATAATTATTAGTTATATATTTTAATTTTTTAATATATAATTATAATAAAGAGTACAATTATAAATATTTAATTAATAGTTATAATTAATTATATAAGGTCGATTTTTTATTGTAATAACGGTGGATTGACTAAAACCTCAAAGGGACGACGAAACAATGATGGAGCAAGCCCATGCCGATTGATTAAAGAACCTTTGTCCAGGCCTACTGGGCAAACCCTAGATATATTCAATAGCGGATAATGCCAAATCATAGATAGTGAGAGAAATGACAACATTTATACTACATAAGTAAACTCCCAATGATGGCTGCTTGCAAGCTGTTTGGGTCAGTTTCTGCCAAAAGCTCGGATAATCGGTCACTAAGATCGTTCACTTCCCTGTGCAAGTTTCTGATATAGTCGCAAGTCTCTTGCAGCACAGTAGAAGCCGACATCTGGTCCATACAATATAAATCAATAAGAAATAGTTAATTAGTATACCGTATAAACTCCATTGGGTGTGAAAGTGTGAACTCAGTTTTACTTCTCTCTGTATTTAAGGAGGAAAACATGATAGTTCTAGCTGCTTATCAACAAAAAAAAAATAATAACAAAAAAAAGTGATAGTTCTAGTCAGGGAACAACTGAGTCCCACACCTCAAGTTGGGTGGTTGTTAGATACATGCAACCACAGGCAAAGAGATGAGGCTGTGAAATTTAGATCACTTATCCCGACAGTAGTGAATGAACACCACTCAAATTAGAAAACCATGCAGAGAGAGAGAGAGAGAGAGAGAGAGAGAACTACCTTGCTGGAGCGTCTATTGCGAAGCTCGGGAATGAGTTGCTGCAACTTGGCCACGAGGTCGTTGATCTGATCATCGGTAATCCTAGAAACACCTGATGACTGGCTCGAACGAGACCTTCTGCTAGACATTGTTGTAAGAAGAAACTATATATTGGAATTGTCAGCAACTAATTAATCGCCAAAGTTACAGAGAGGAACCAAGCAAGCAGGCAAGCAAGCGAAATAGCCCTTTTGAGAGATAGAAAGGGAAGTGGGATTTGTCAGAGAAACAACCACAACATCTGAGTTACGTCAAGATTATAGGTTATGGTTATGGGTGCATTCTAGCACTTAAAAAGGAGGGAAGTGTTAGAAATACAAGTGATCCTGGACAGAGAGATAGGCGAGCGTGGTGAGAGATATTTATAACGAGAAACAGGCAGAGAAAGGAGGAGATTGAGGGCCGAGGGAAATGGTGCTAGGGGCCAAGATGACAAGCGCACCAGTGGGCCTTTTGTCTTCTTATTAAATAAACTTTCGAGGAAAATGCTTGGTTTTTCTTTTTCTTTTTTTTTTATCTCTCTTCTTTTAGTGTAACAAACTACCGATTCTCTATTTTCTAGAATTATATCTCAATTAATTTTTTTCTTTAATTAGATTTTTTTTATAATGAATGTCAAAATTAAATAAATTTATATGAATGACGAGAGATTAAATTATTGAAAAAATCCTAAAAATAAACCCATGTGGGAGAGAATCAAGGAATAAGGATCCGCCATGCCGACCTCCCTCGGGGTTTGAGTTGAAATGGGTTAAAAAGAGACCTGCTTGTTCGTCAGCCGACGACGGGGGGCCCTCTCAGCACGCAAGCCCATGTTATCTCACTTCTACCTGTCATTTGAATTATGATCCTCTTGTATTTAGTACTGCTCTACATGCCAAGATTTAAAATTGCATTTGGAGTTGCATAGCTAAAACAAAAACCAGTTATAGTGGAAAATCACAGTTTCAAAAGTGACTAATTGATTTTAAAATCTAATTATTATAAAATAAAATTGAACGATAAATTTTTATGTAATTGTAAAATTACTCGATTGTAGTTTAAAATTTATAAATTTAAATTCTAAGAATAATTTATTTATAAAAAAATAAAATTATGTATATTTAATCTTAATTACATCGTATCGTGTATACTAAGACGCTGATTTTACAACCATAGCTACCTGGAAAGCTCGTGCCATGCATGCTCATTGCTTGGAAGTATATGAGAATTTGGTGGCTATTACTAGATCTCGCAGCTACTGTAGTAGAGCTTGCAGAGGAGGGTGCATGACATTGTTGACCAGTCGGATAAAAGAGCCCCCATGCTGCTGCTGAAAATTTTTAGGTCAGGACATCTCTTGCCACGAGCCGTCTCGTAATAGCTGCCTTTCAGGACTTCCCTGGTGCTTCTTTTGACTGCACAGGAATTGTTGCAAATTATTGTAATAACCTTGAGAAATACTTATTACACTAACAAATAAGTATTATGTGCATTATACAGCAATTGTTAATTTGCACAAAAACAAAGTATTTTTGTGTCTTTCTCTGAGCATATTAAAAACTTAAAAAATAATTTTACAATAATCTGTTTACGTTTAATGCATGCAATTCTTCACTTGGTACATATGCTAGGTAATATCCTTGTAGGTGGTGACTATAGTCAGCAAGACCAACCACAACATTTTTCTCAATGATTCATGGGTATAAAAAGATTGATATATATGTCCTGTAACATAGTCTTGATCTCGCGGATAAAAACAAAAAGAATAAGAATAAATTAATGGATATTGCTTCTTATTCTTATTCTTTTTTTCTTTTTTTGAACAATATATTCGTACATCAGATCAAAGAATAACTTAATCCCGCCCCCACACGTAACCAATATATTCTTCAATTCTTCAACGGCGAGAATCGTGGGTAGACATGATGATCACTTGGAAATTAGGTCACATAGCAAAGGGAATAATTGTTGAATATTTAGGCAAAAGCTGTATGACAAAAAGATGTTACAGAACAAAAAAAAAAAAGGGTAAACTATGGACATGAGAAAATGATGTGTACCCAATAATTAAGCTTTATAACATCAAAGAGTTAATGTGATTTTAGGAAAAAATTTTCCCTCGTCAAAACTCATAATTAATTGAAATATGTTAAAATTTTGCTACATACGATCCATCTTAACAAAATTCTTGGCAAGGGGTGAGCAGTAGTTAATCCATCAAGTCTATAACATATGAAACTTCCCATCTTGCTGCTAAAAGAAAAAAAAAATTGTTTGGAACCAACATAAAATTATAAAAAAAAAAAAACCCAAAAAGCCAATAAAAAAAAAAGTGCTTGTCATTAAAAAGTCCTGCCACTGTGAGGTGGTGGAAAATGTCGCAATTGAGTAACAGTTATACACGTTAAATACGCGCATAACTTCCAATTAATCCGAGCACCAGGTTGCACATGGCTGCGCTTGTATTCCTGCGTATAGTTCCTTCCTGCAGTCAGCCAAAAGAGATGCAAAACGCGGTGGTGTAGTTCCTCCATGCACGTCAATCAATAGATGTGCAAAACGTGGTTTGAAATTATAATTTGCCATTGTCTTCCATGCAAAACGTTCTTTTCATGCATGCCAATCAAAGGTATATTTCCATTTATCACATCAGGTTTTCTTTTCTTCCTTTTTTGGTTTAGTAAGTTTTCATTACTTCAAAGTTTTTTTTTTTTTTTTTTGGGGGGTCTAAAAGTGATATGAGACCAGCATCGATCAACAGCACTCATTCTAACATATGACAATACCTAAGAGAGAAATTAAATTAGCGAACCTAGTCCACATGCCAGGAACTGGGTTGAAAGTCCCAAGAACGCAAAATCTCGGCTCGTTCAATACGGCTGCTAATTATGAATCGATTGTGATTTGACCACTCTGTAGGGTCCTGAACCAAAGTAGAATCAGACCCACATGTACATATGTGTATTTCTACCATGTCGTTACGAATAGCTCACTTTTTTGCTACCCACCGTGACTCAGTAGAATCAAACCCACATCCTCGTCACCGAAGTACCGATTTTAAGATTCAAATCACCATATAAGAGATGTGACTTGTAACTAGTGGCACAACTTCTCTTTTCCTTAAACCGGTAAGCTATACAGTATGAGCATGTAGATATAATATACTTAACTAGATGCCTTTGTACATATGTGCATTTCTACTATGTTGTTACAAATAGCTCACTTTTTTGCTATTTTTCTCCATTTTATGTTAATTTATTTTTCTCTGTTTTTCATATCTTAACAATATTCTTTTTGTTAATAAAAGATCCAGCCTCCATACTGCCTAACCTGAAATACCTATATATTTTCTTTTGATAAATTCCCTTTTATGTGAGTTGGTCATCCTATATATATACAAGGATTGTATTATGTTGCTTAAAACATATAAATTAGTTAATAAAATGGTACAAGAAAAGAGAGAAATAAACAGTGCAAAAAAAAAAAAAAAAAAAGAAGGTGAAATGCCCCTATTGTCTTTTTTCCATTAGGAGTTTCATTGTACAGCGAATATATAATAAGGATATTTCTCTCTTTTCCGTAGTGTCACATTCCCTCTTTTCCAACTTGAGAACGAAGACTCTTAACGGAAAGGTGATATCCATAAGAAGATGCAATAGCCTCATTATAATCGTTCGATAGAAATACATTTTTGTCTTGGTTTTAGGGACATCTAGTAATTAAGAACTTAGAATTTTATTTAGATATTATGTATGCATTTTAATCTTAGAAAGAAAGATGTGAGATTTATAAAAATTTTATAAAAAAAAAAAAATTCTATTATTATCTTGTTAATGGCTCAGTGTACTTCCTAACTGAAAAAACAGAGTTCCTCAAATTAAGGCCTTGATCGACACGAGGACTTCGAGTTTGTATGAAGGAATGCAACACATGGCCGTGTCTCGTCTGAACCACGTGTTGTCTTGTGGCTCTGTCTCGCATTGTATGCACTTAAAGTCAAATTCCGCAGATTGACCCGACAAAGACGGTAGCATGCAGTAAAGACACAAGTCGCCCGCTTGTGCAAGACCAACTGGGTCAAGAGACCAGCGCACCGCATCTATATTCGCATGTTAGGATTCACGTGGCATGTCCCCATGTATCACAATTTCTTTTTTTTTTCCTTTTTTTTTTTTTTTTTTTGAGATGGAGATGCATCCTAACAAAGCAATTTCTCAAAAGTTGGGCAATTTCTACATGCAAATTTATATATTATACCGTTCTGATTATTGATTAGATAATTTTAGTAAGTTGCAAAATTGTTCTGTACAACAGCAAATTATAGAGAACTAATGTAAGTTCACCTCTCGTAGTCTTATCATAAGATAAGACTTTGAACTACAAGTATGCATTTTATCATCATAATTTATTGATATAAAAAGATGCATTAAATTGTTTGTATTCGTATAATAGAACTCTTTAAAAAAATTCTTAAGTGATCCCATTCTAGTGGTAAAACTCCTCTCCATAGCCGGGTTACTTAGCATGTTAGTTGCGTCTCTGACTATTAATTATGAACTTTCACCCGACAGGGTGTGAGCCCAATTATACAATTTGAAACTGACTGGAAGCAAATTTCTACCCTTCTTCTTCTCTTTTTTTTTTTTCCTTTTTTTTTGGAGCTATTTTCTACCATGTGGGTGTGCTCCCTTCAACCTCGATAGGGGCACAGACACTTGTGAAGCCATATGGAGGGATGTGTCCGGCAGTTGAAGCAGCCCGACGGAAGCACTGATTTATCAAATCGGAGCCCACATACGCATTCCAGGTAAAATTCAGTAGGATATTAATAGTCCATGTGCATGTAGCTTTCCTGCTTGTACCTCTATTTTTAGGACGATAGACTTGGAGACAATGGATTTTCGGGGAAATCCTGAGTAAAATCTAATTTGTTGATGATTATCAATCATTTTACAATTATACACATTCCTAAACTTGTCGAATAGATGAAATATAACCCAGGTTTATCTTTTTTTTTTTTTTTCCTCTCGGAGTTGAGTGATTATCAGAAGAAGAATTAAGCCAAAATTAGGACACATTCTTTTTGGTAAAAAAAAAAATGAAGAAAAAGGGATGCATTCTAGTAAAACGAGGCCCCCGTCAGAAGAGAAGCAAATGAAGTTTCCATTATGTACATGCCATGCCAGGAATTTGTAACTACATCCAATGTCCCAAAAAACAAAAAAAAAAAAAAAAAAAACCTCAATTGTTTCATTAGGAGGTTGCTTTATGGGTAATCTATATTTTTAGTCATTGAATTTATCACTTATTTTTATTTTCATCATTCAATTTTAATTTTAATTTAATTTAATACCTATATTATTTTATTAAATAAAAATTTAAAATTTTTACTTTTTACATAATATATTTTTTATAATTAAATTTATTAATTAATATATTAATAAAAATCAAGTTAAATTTTTTAAATTAATATATTATAAATGATGACAAAATTTAAAAATTTAGAAGTCTCGATCAATACATTGAAAATAGTTTTTTTATTTTAACAACTTATCTACCTTGACAAAGATTTGCTTTAAAATAAAATTCAATAATTAAAAGAATATCAAGTATTATTTATTTATTTATTTATTTTTAAAAGAGTAAATTTTTATTAAATTTTAAATATTTTTAAAAATTTATAAATATTAATAATTTAAAAAAATATAAAAAAAACTTTTTAAATATCGTGCGACATGCAATACTTTTTTAGTCATTAAACCCTACATCATATTGAATCATTTTTAGGGGAAGTGAATTATTAAATAAAAAAATAACTTTTTAAAAATACTTATCAATATTTTTAAATATTGTTTTAGTTATAGTATTTCAATTTAAAAATTTTAAGTTAATTTTTATTAATATATTAATTGATAAATTTAATTATATAGAAATATATTTTAAAAAATAAATTTTATAAATTTTTATTTAATAAAATAACATAATAATTAAATTAAAATTAAGTAATTTAATGATAAAAAAATTAAAATTAAATTATAATAAATAATAAAAAATAAAATCAATGATAAATTATTCTTATTTTATAAAAATAATAATTAATCATTATTATTTTAAATTCAATTTATTCATCGATGTAAATAATAATTTTTTGCATTTACTATTAAATCAACTAAAAGATGAAATGGTCTTTTATAATCTCAATTGAAGCAATCAGCCTCCAAGGAAATTTGAAGTAAATCTAATCGATTGATGATTGGCAACCATTTAAAAAGTGTACAAGATTCAAAACAGATTTGAAGGAAATTTACTCCACTCCACCAGTGGCTATTACCCCCACCAACCTTAATCTTTCACAGTGCCTTAATTTGGGTAAAATACACTCTCCCTCCACATGTGAATGGTAGACAACACGATGAATGATAATTAAGAATGACAAGGACATCAATTTACCGATAGTTCAAAGCATTTTCACGTGGACCATTATATTGTTTTTGTTTCTTTTTCCTCCTCTTTTATTGGGAGGACATTAAAGGAGCTTGTCACAACTAGTCACGGCTTCAGAGAGAAGAATAAAGAATTCGAACATTAAAAACAAAAGAATTAAGTTTGTTCAAAATTTGAGAAGTTGGTTTGGTTTTACTTACGGCAGCCAGCACGTGTTGTGTTTTTTCTGTATGAATTTGAGAATTGAAGGCTTGTGTGCAGCTTGTGTAGATATCATGTGGTGCAAATTGATAATGCACGCATCTGAATCAGAAAAATGAAGGGTGGTCATAGTCATGGTCACCAAACAACAGCTTACACTTCTGATTTTCCATGCGATTGTTAATGTCTCATTGTTGTGGGGACCTGGCGAGCGAAGTTCAATCATTTATGTTAACTCCAACTAAAGACTCGTAAAGACTTCCTCCCTCGAGTGTTTTGGATTTAGCTGCATCATAACTTGTGAGGTTTCCCGTGTAATATGCATTTCCCTGTCTATCATGTCTCTTGAGTTTTCCTTGGCAATTTTTCACCTAGGCCGTCTAAACGTAATTGTTTGCAAGATGCTTTAGAAGGGTGAAACTACATTAAATCATTATAGTTCTAATGAAATAACATGGTGCTGAAATCAAAATATTGATAATGTTGAATCGATCAAGATACAGATTATGAGTTCAGCACCAGGTTTGATAAACTCTCAGACCGTAAAAGTTATGCCAAATCAGCATTGACAATAACCAAAATGGTTTGTCAGCAACCTGACTTAGACCATAAATAATGGGACCTTTATCAGTTTCTGATACAAGATACCATACGGATTCAAGCTTCTTGATTATCTCAATTCACTCTCTTTTGCATGCACTAAAAATGGGTTTTTATTTGGTATAGAATTTTTCTAAAAGGCAAGAGATACAAGAGTTTGATAAGTCGAACAAATCATAGGAATTTCTTGTTTCGCCAGCTTTTCCAATCAGCCTAGGGGAAGCATTTCATTCTCTGCAAAATGCAACAGGATGAGAAAGTTTATCGAGCTCAAGCTAGCCAGATTTACTCTGGTATATACTCACTAAAGTATGGATTTACCTGTCTTTCAATTTCCACAGCAGATGCATCAAGTCTTCTTTTCAGTATCGATCTTTCCTCTTGACACTTCTCCATCTCAGTATCTGAAAGTAACACCCACCAGAGCAAGAATTGCAATGAGTTGGTCACACCTTTTGAACTTATCAAAGCCAAGTGTGTTAATTTGAGAAAATAATTATAAGCAAATATCCATTCAACCTACTATAAAATAGCCTATTAATTGCTACAGGCACACCCATGTAGAAATGCATAGGCAACTTTCTCTAATGATGATAAATAGAGTATAAATCAGAAATTGACTAGTAATAACAGCAATTTGGCAGCAAATTTTAAGTACAATAGGATGGATATTCTTGCTTATTGCGTATCTGTCTTGTACTATGTCCAAAAAAAAAAAAAAAAAGCTTGAGAGAAGTTCTGTGAAAGAGAAATTTCTTAAAAATACCCCTTTAATCAATTACCCAAAAACTTGATTTTTTAAAGGCTGCTCTAGTGACTTGTTGAACTACAAAAGTATTGGTCCAGAGGAAGAATATGCCAGGGTTTCCACGCGCCTATAAAATAATGCTAGGAATACCAAAGCTTTTACTAGAGATTTTTACCGGGTGATAAGGCTGTTTTGCAATCCTTATGTCATATTGATGCCCAGTTCCTAGGTGTGAATGTAGACACATGATTGGTACATAGGGAATAAAATATTTTTTAAAAAGAAAAGTAAAAAATTATATATATATACAATTTAAAATTTAAATATTCCTATGTTTATAACAATATTAGACATTTTCTATTTCAAGAATTCTAAATTACAAAATAAACATATCATTTTTTACAAAAAATATGAAACAATTCTTATATAAAAATAAATTACATATTTTCTCTTATATAATATTAATCATATTCTACTTTTATAATAATTTCTTACTTACATATTTACTTTGTATATAATATTAATTAAATTTTATTTTTATAACAATTTTTTATTTAAACACTAATTATTGTAATATAATTAAATTTATTTTATAATTTATAATTTCAATGCGATACTTCCACAACAATTAATTATAAAAGTCAATTGAAATTGTACACAATTAAGACTATGCACAATATAATTAAATTTACTTAAAAATTAATTATTATAATATAATTAAATTTATTTTACAACCTATAATCTCAATACAACTCCTCAACAATTAATTATAAAAGTCAATTGAAGATACACATAATTTTAATTTTTTTGTAATTATTCAATTTTTTGTACTTCATATTTTTTCAAGTAAAAAAAAATTAGTATAATTAGCACTTCTTTTTTATTAAAATCTCTTCACAAACAATTGTTTATATCGCAATCTTTTTAATTTCAATTGGAAAGAAAATTTATACTTTCTTTATATTGAAATTTCTTCACAACTAATTTTATTTTATATCTCTTATTATCACCGTGTTCTTCTTTTAATACTTTTTTATTTTTTGGTAATTAAGTTAACTTTCAACTCTTTTATAATTTTTTTTAATGAACTTTAATGTCTTTTTTACTTAAAATAGAGTCAAGTGAAAAATAAATTTGTTCTTTTCTTTTTTTTCTAATGTGAAATTCCTTAACTGCATAATATACATATGAAATCTCGATAATCTCTACCTTAAGTGATACCTTATTTCACCATGCAAAATCACACCTTACCACTTCACCTGGATTCTTAATGAGTATAATTCATTTCTTCTTTAACAATTATAAGAAATTATTTCCATTTATATATTTTTTATTCATTGTTGTTTCTTTATAATATAAGATTTTTTAATCACGCAATTCATACTTGAAATCTCAACACACTATCCATATCATATCCCCAATCAAAAAGTTAAAAACTTAGTAGAGGTCTTAGTACCCCTAGGCTTCCATCTCTTCATCCTTACATACCCCCCCTCTTCTCTCTCATCTCTATGTAGTTATGTATTTGAAAAAAAAGATTTAAACATTGTAAACATATTGGATTCTAATGGATAAACAAGCAAACTCTTGAGCTAAAATGGAGAGAGAGAGAGAGAGAGAGAGAGAGAGAGAGAGAGTCTATGATATTTGTATAGCATAAAGTCTCATACCAAACAGAAATAGACAAATACAATGAGAACTTTGATCAAGAAAATATTGGTCCATAAGAATCCATGTGAAGCTCAAGTAACACTACACTTTTGATGGTTGACAACTTGCATCAAATGAAGTTATGTATGAAATCTGCCATATATTGACTCAATTAACTGGTAGTCTAATTACATATGAGCAAGAAAAGCTAAGAAGCCCAGAGGTAAATAGCAGCTGTAGTCTTGGGTAGCCATGTAAGCTCTAAAGGGATTATAAAGAAAACTTGACTACTTCAAAATGATATCAGGACAACAAAATTTGCAACTTAAGAGTGCTGTTTTCTAAACCATATTCCAAAATGAAGCCATGCTACGACAGTAGAATGAATTTCATTCCATATTGCTAATTATGAAAAGGTAAATTGCAAAGGATGAAATATCACATACAGAGCAGAATGAAAGGATGGCTAATGCTTACCATAATAATATGATGACAGAATTGTGAGGCGCTCAGTCGGCTGCCAAAAAGGAAGAGAAACCAAGGGGAAAACAAGGAAAGAGGATACGAGAAATTAGCTTATCTTGCTAAAGCAGTGGCCCAATGAATGTTAATAATAAATAAGAGTTATCACTAACAATGCGAAGAACATAAGCATTAGTTATAGTTTCACAAACGAACAATTTCAGTTGGTAGAGGAGGAAACCATGCCAAAGATGATAGATGCAAGTTACAGGTTTGTCATAATGCAATACTGTACTAAGAGGTGCCTGTATGGAGTTATGCTCTCCTTGGCACTGCATTAGTGGGAGAGAGGAAAAGAACTCATTGCTGTGTCCATCAGCGACCTACTAGAATAAGATCCAAAAACTGGATCTGTGGATCACTTATATACACATGCTTTATGGAAAAGGATGGAGATCCCAATTAAATCCGGTTTAGATGTCCAAATATATTGCCTAGAGAAGGAAAGATGTCACTTTAAAGTGCAACCCCACCCAACCGCCCATCCAATCTTCCATGAAATTCATATCCCACTTCACACTTCACCACCAATACCAGATTAATTTGATTATCTAAGTACAGACACCTTTTGTCATTGCATGTATTGCAAGAATTGCAAATAAATCTTGCATTATGGTTCATATTAATGTCAAAGTTGAGTGTCCAGCATTCTGCATCATTTTGCTAAGGATTGTAGAAGTGACAAGTCAACAGAATCATACCATTACAAATATACCCTCACGACGAGTAGGGAGCTGCTCAAGCTTTGTCAGTGTCTCATCCCCTTTAGTAACTCTACCAAATATTGCATACTGAAGAGAACACATTTAACATCCAATTGTCAACCAAAAATTATCTGCAAAAGAGCTTTGGACAAGTGCAATCACCAAACCTGGCCATCGAGATGGGGAGCATCACCAAGAAGTATTGAGAACGAGGACTGTGCACTGTCTGGATCCTCATATCTATGATGCAGAAAAACAGATATAAGATCAACATATCAAGCATAGACAGGAAGCAAATTCTCTAAGTTTGATGGTGTCGACATGAGATATGTTACAAATAGGTTAAAGTAAGTCTAACCAGACAACATTACGAATGACTCATACAGTGGACATAGCTAGAAGTTGGAGGTTTATTAAACACTCAAGTACAGAGCTTTTGGGGAGGAATAGGGCACAATAATTCTCTTTGTTTTCCTCCCTGTTCTGTACATTCTCATAATGTTGTGCACGCTTCTACTACTCTCTATTCAGATTTTTCAGATCATCCACATTTCCTTGCACCCATCAAAACCACTTGAATCAAACTCTTTGGTCAGCACTAAAAATTTCTAACAGCGATTCAATTTCATGAAGAGAATTCCTCTATGGAAAGCTTAAAAGAAATCAAATGAACTAGTAATTTATTCCCGATACTAGAACACACCAGTGCAATGAAATTATTGATTGATAAAGAGTTTGAGGAAAAAGAGGACTTGACCTCCCCATAGAGAGAATTCCTCTCACATGTTTGACATCACTAAATTCACCAACAATAGTCTTCTCAGCTTCCCTTCTTTGTTCTTCATTCATCGGAGCCAATCGCCCACCCACCACATCCGCCACTTGGGCAACGAACCCTTTATCAACCTGAGAGACCCCAATACTCCTTCTCTTTCAAATATCCTCACACGCAGTGGGCTTAATTGATTAAACTAGACATATGAAAATGACCGAACCACTGAATGGCAAAAACAGATGAGAGAGGGAACCAAACTCTGATAGTATGTCAAATAACACTATAGAATTTCATATCCACCTAAAACGTCAAACTTCTAGATAGTGAACCCATAACCTATGTGAAGTCCATGGATTTTATTGTCTTTACAGCAACAAAACACCACTATCTATCACACCCCACCAAGGAAAAACTATCATAAAAACATATATATGCACACAAAATTGAGTCCAAACAGTGAGTGTACCCGAAAGAAGTGATTGGTGTTATAGCAACCAAGCCGAACCAGCTTGAAAATGTGGTCCACGGTCTTGGGTGCCACCGAGGGAAAGAACCCAAATTCGATGTCCCCGTAGTTTGTCTGAAACATAAGTGAATTTGAAACTACGTTGGTGTTATGCATAGGAAGTGAGAAGCAGTGAGCAGAACAGGAGGAGACAAGACGACCTGAAAAAAGACACGAGCAGAGCCGAGTTCGTGCTTCTGAGTTGATGAGGCGCCGGCTCCGGCAACAAATACCACGCAGACCAGACCCACGATCCACATGATCCTTTTTTGCACCCCCGATCCAAGCAGTTTCGATCGTCAACGACCGGCCGCCGGATGTGCCGATGCCAAATTTTAAAAATTTTCCCCTTTTTTTCTTTTTAATAAATTAGAATTTAATTTCAAAAACTCCCAAGTCTAAAAACGATTCGAATACTAATATTTATAAAAAAATAAATAAAAAAAAAAGTAAAAGAGAGGTGGTGGGCTCAATCTGGGCTACCATTAATCCAAGGCTCGAGTGAAAAGAACGCATCGCGGACATCAATAGCGGGCCGAAGTCTCAGCCCAGCACAAACCCCACCACCATGTAATCAGTGCCCGTTTGTGTAAACCCCTGATCCAAGCAGTTTCGACCGTTTTCACTTCCAGTCACAGTAAAAGAAAATCAAGGCAAATATTTTTCGACTTCCCTTCAAGATTTACAGAACCCTTTATTTCTGGCATTTCTTCGGCCGAACACATCCCCTCTAATCTGGCTATCAATTTGACCCACATGTAGCCTCCATGCCAACGCCTTCTTCCTATTTAGCTTTCGGAACATTAATAAATAAATAAATAAACTCCTTTTTGCCTTTCGACAAGTGTTGTCGTTTTGTGCTTTTAGTTGATGTGGGCAGACTAATTCCTTTGAAAATACCATCAACTCTGCATTAAGTTTACGGCACAATCAAATCAACCAACGTAATGATTCACTCCTCTAAAAGGACATCCCATTAATTGCTTTGCCGAGGACTTCAAAGGTATATAAGAATAAGAATAATGATATTTATTTTGATTTGACGTCTTAATTAAATTATATTGATAACTTTTTTGTTTTACTTGTACAAATTTAATTCGAATATCATAATAATATTTAAAAATTATTTTTAATTTCATTCTATGTTCTTCTTTTTTTTTTTTAAGTGTATTCACGCAATTCAATCTAAAAATTAAGTTATATATATATATATATATATATAAACAGTATTACTCGACATATGATAAGGGTGAAATTTACCTTTGCCTTACCAACATCATGTACAGCTGTTAAGCATCACGCCACGAAACGTGGCGAAGAAGCCCCGCTAGGATATATATATATATATAATATTTTTTTAAAAAAAAGTTAAAAAAGTAAAATTATAAAAATATTAATTATCATTTTATTAAATTTAAAGTAAGAGTTTATTGTGATAAATTTAAAATATATAAATACATTCACTTATACATTTATATTCATTTAAAAAATAGACATTATTTTAAAATTTTAAACTCAAATTAATAAAAAATAGTATTAAATTATTTAATATTGAATTCCGACTAATAGATAAAAATTATGTGCAATTAATTGTCACGGTGACGTTACCTTACACGCGTTCGTCTGCCGTCAAAGCGGCCCATCACATCGATGTAATGAAACCCAATGCTTTTAGCATCGAATCACCAAAATTTTTCCAGACGAGTCCCACGGCGAAAATTCAAGCTTTTCCTGGCACCAAACGCAATGGCAGATGGCAAACGCAAATGGCACCCCCTTCCTTTTTTATTAATTAGAGCCTATGTCCAGCAAAATTCAACCCCAGCTCGATCGGCTGAAATTCAATCTACCGTACCTCGGTTACGGCGAAGCTGCAGGCGACTCCCCCAGAGCCGCAATGGAATTGACTGCGTTAGACTCGTTGCCAGGACAAGCAAAATACTTTGACGAGGAGAAACCAACAAATGGACGGCAAAGTATGGAAAGGTACCCTTGTTTGTAATGCTTCCAACCACTCCAGGCTTCTTCCTCCACGAAAATAAAGTTACAAAACGTTGAGGGCCCCGATTTTTCTCTGAAAACTGTAACCCCCTTCTAATTTTGATCAGGTTGATGGGCCTCTCTTAGGCATTGCTCGCTGATTAATGTTCCCTAATCCCTACATCACTTCTTTTCTTTTTAATTTTCTCTTTTTTTTTACTTTTTCTTTTCCTTGTCTAGTTCTCTATATCTTTTCTTCTTCTTTTTTTTTTTTCTTTTTTTAATAATCCAACATATCTTATCTAATAATGCTTCTGCGATGCATCAAATCATAAACTTGGTAGGACCCAGTTCACAGCTGGCCCAATTAATTTTGATATTCAAAATTTTTCCACGGAGCCCAAACTAACAAAAAAAATGTCTGAAAAATGGACAGAATTAGTTTGACAAATTCCAGAGATGAACATGCATTATTATTCCCAGTAAGGAACCAAATGCAACATGGCGCAACCTGAAAGATTCCTTTCTTTTTTTTTTTTTCACCTTTTCGTACTTTTGATACACACCCAGATGGCTAGATGATTCGGCTCTTCCCATCACATGAGCATGCTTATAGGAAAGTTGCCATGAATAAGAAGGAAGCGATCGAGACTGTAAGATTGGAGCGAGCAACTTTTTTTTTTCTTGACATTTGCTCCGTTGGGCATCGCCAGGTCATAGAGTAATTCTGAATTTGATAGGCTTCTTGAATTCTTTTCTTATTATCGAACCGGTGTTAGAAATTTCATAGACTGGAAATTACAATTCTTATATTTTTGGGCGGCTTCATATTTTTGAACATGTAGTTGTAAGATAGGCTAATATATTTTAACAATTGTTAAATTGGCGCAATGTTTGGCAAGTGGATATATATGAAAAATCATTGTCTTCGCCTTAAAAAAAGAAGAAAAAAAAAACTGTTATGTTTGCTCTCCTTGATAACGATTTTGCATGTATGCAGTCATCTTAGACATAAATGTAGCATCTCTTAGATTTTCACAACTAAAATACAAATGGGGTTTGCAAGGAAGCTTGCATAAGCTTATAAGTCAAACGTGCCTTTTTCGTACACTATGTAAGTAATGCATATCTTTTATCGATCTCTTATTGCTATGCCCAAGCCATTGACATGAATGCGGTCATCTAAACGATGAAATAATATTTTGGGTTCTCTTTTATTTCTCATCCCATCATCAAAGTAATTAACAGATTTAATTTGATTCGTCATAAGAACAAAGCTCATGTGGGAGGTTTGGGATTCAAACCCTACCTTCCTCAAATTTCCCAAAATAAATATATATATATATTTATAATTTAACTCAAATAAATTACAAAAATAAATTGCAAGTTTTGGTTTAGCAAAAATTATGGATTTTTTGTTTTTTTAATAAAGTCTTTTAATTTGACTTATTTTTTAATAAATTTATATTCATAAAAAAAACGTAAATAAGTATAAGAAATAATCGATAATATTAAAGTGAAATTATCAAAAATTTTCTAAGGAGAAGGGGGAGAGAGAAGATACGGAGTGGAAGGGTGAGGATGACCTTTGCCTAACAATTTTGAGCTTTCAGAGAGAGAGAGAGGAAACATTATTCCGATCCCTTTTCTTGTGGAAATGAAGCGAAGGCAGAAGGAATACGTCTCCTCTGCTGACTTTTCCGGCCACTTAATTTGGCATTTTATGCTTATTATTGACTTAGTTGCTTCAAAGAACTAAAGTGTCCACTTGAATTTCGTTTTCTTTTTTAATTATCAAGAGAATTTGCGTCAAGCCAAGTTAAGTCTAAATCAATTTATGCGTATGAAACTGTACGTACCTTTATATGGTTCTCTACATGCAAAATGGTTATAATTAAGTATAGATGTTGAATATGCTTAAAGATAAGAAGAGCATATATGATGCCTGTATGATTTATCAATAACGCATGCACAAACTAAATTGACGAGTTTGCCTCCACGGACGAAGTCATGTAGTTCGAATCGTAGTTAAAAAACGATTGAACAACTTAGAAAAAATAATGCATGCACGAGCAAACTCGATTGGTTGATAAGTCTATTACCGGTCGTTGTCGCCCATTGCAAGCCCCTTGCTTGGGGCACAGAGCTGAATGTCTGTTAAAATATGGCAGAAAATAGAATTCGCCTTCCAAGCTTGTTAAAAATGTTCATTTTGGACTATCCATTCTTCAAAAACATTTAGCTCAAAATGTTAAAAACGTAAAAAATAATTGAAATATCTCTTGGTGTACTTGCTGGATTGTGGAACCTTGATGGAATAGTGTGGTGTGTACAGGGTGTTTTGTATCTATTGTTGTTAGGAGCTTGCTGGTGCTGCTGCCTTTGACAGCAATCTCTAAACTGCCATATTTTAGCCGATAAATATGTCTTTGCTGTTCACACACACACACACACATATATCCATTCCTTAAATATAAGTTAATAATGTTTACTGTTTTCTATTTATCTCTATACTTCTATTTTTGTCAAATTGGGTTCAAATCCTAAGCTCAGACTTCAACTAGGTATAGCTCCTTACAAATTGACTAATTTTAGCGTGGTTGTCTTATCTTTAACTAGATTTTTTTTTTTTTAAAAAAGAAATTTAGTATCTTGCCCAAAAGCTCTGTGAGATAATTTCATTACAATGTTAAGAAAAAAAAAAACACATAATTTTGGGTATGACTTTTGGAAATCAAATCAAAACATTGTCCTTTTTGCAGGTCTCGATGAAGTCTAAATTAATAATTCGCCTTCCTTTCGTAGCTAAATATATCCATCTAATTTTGATTTTTTTTATAAAAAAAAAAATTATGACAAGGAGGTAAACATACTAAATCAGATGAGCGAAAAAAGCGAAGAACAAAGCTAAATAAAAAACAGCAAGGGTTGGTCGGGACCACTGTGGCCGTTGGTTATGTGGGTTTTCAGAATTTGGTGGTGTCAATATGGCAATCGGAATGGAATTGAGAGCAGTATGTATGGCCCTCCAGGCGGCCAGGCAGAAGGGGCTCCATCAAATTATTGTGGACAGACTAACAACTAGCCCTCTAGAAAATTTCACTTAAATGTTGGGAGTTAGATTCATATCGTCCTATGACAGCGGAATGCTTGCAATTTATGCAACTTGCTTGGGAATATCGACTTCAACACCCTCTTAGTGAAGACAACTGTTGTGCTAGCTTCTCTGCCAATTTTGGCACATCTAATAGTGCAAGCCTCAGGATATGGGATAGCCCTCCACCTGAGATTCACAGCTTGCTCCAAACTGACATTGTCGGTGTGGTATCTCCTCGGGGCGGATAGTCCTATATCCATCTCATTTCGAAGCCAATGTTATAAAGGTTAATTGTATGCTAGGCGTGCTGTAAACCCACTTTTTATGATTGTTGAAATGGGGCCCTCGCTAGAAAAAACGCACACTAACATCACATGGTTAATTGTATATGTCATATAAACCACCACACACATCACATGGGTAGCCCCCAATTTCACTGCCGTCGCCCTCTAAAACAAGAAACGGCTTCACTTGCCATTAACCCGAGGGGGCAGATTAAAACCTACAGAAAAAGTGAAAGAAAAAGTTCCTTAACAACACCTCGTTAATTAAAGAACTTAGGCATTTATTTTGTAAGTTTCAAGTTTTAATTCTGTGGCATGAGATTTATAAAAATAAAAAAAGTATCTTATTATATAATTTAAGATTTAATTAATTTCTTAATTCAAAGAGAAAGAAATTTCTTTATCTATATGAAAAAGACGCACTTTGGCTACTTTTCATCTACAAGTCGTGCTTCGCAGTCTATATCTCTCTACATATTTTTCAATGTTTCATTCTGCTTTCTTTTTCAACAATAAATTCAAAATGTTGCCTGTTTGACTCGTCACAGTTCAGATACGTTCCCGTGAGATAAATTACCAACACCCAACTTGGTTCTTTAGGTTGCGTGTTAGCTACTGCCACGGCTCCTCTATGTATATCTTATTAAAAGTCCTATACGACAAGGTATATATACAAATATATATACTTTAGTGGATATACGCCTTAGATGCTACTCAAAATTTAAGGGCTAAGTCTAGTTAATGAAATAAGTTTGACCATCATTCAATAAGTAGTTTTTTTTTTTTTAAATCATAGACAAAAACAATATGGTAAGAATATTAATCATAAAGAAAACCAATAAGGTTCTAATGGGAAAAGAGAAAATAAAAACTTTCTTATGCATTGAAGCTAATGGGACTTGGAGGTGATAGACAGCATTTAAGAGGGACGTTAAAATAATTTCTTTTCTATTTTTCTTTCTGCCACGCGTTTCTGTGTGGTGAGGGTACGGTTTTCCAAATTGAACTAAATTTGGTTAGTGGGATTGCGATCAATTTGATGCAATTTAAAAAACTTAGATAGCACTTGGCTCAAGTTTCAAAATATTCGATGAGAGTTGCCAATACCTCTCTTATAATGCTTCCTATGTCCACCCGTAAAACTTGTTGGGACAGCATTCGAGGAGAGAGATGCCTCGGTTTTTGAGGGAGAGACTGTTATGGGTAAAAAGTGCACGCCATAGTCTTTTTGTGGGTTATAGGGGGAGTTCCTCGGTTTTAGAGTTTGTTTTATTATTGTGCAATATTATCCATTTATTTATATTTACAAAATAATGATGACGATGATGATGATGATGTGTGCACATGGCATTGTTATTATCTACTAACAAATTACACGATGTTCATTGTTGCGAAACCCAATTCTTGCTTGGTGATGGGTTTTTATCGTTTTTGTATTGCCTATTTGCAGTGCAATTTCATTCTGAATTGGATCGAAAAAAGGGTTTAAGTTTTTAATTTGCATATGAGTATATTGCAAAGGAATCCATTATGGTTGAATATGGTTGCAAGTCAACGTCGTGAATTACAACAGAGGGTGTGCATGGAGGTCTTGTTCTTAAATCCATTTTCTGAACATAATAAGATAAATTGCAAAGGATAATGGATTGATACGGCATAGAATAGGGAAATGGGCCAAATGGGAAATCTTAGAACAGCTCCATGTGTTAATCGCCAAGCATAAGCATTCAATCCGAATCGATTATTAACACAACAATACACTTGGAGCCAGATCGCAGAATTTTTACTCCTCCAGTGGTTCAGTTGGTGGGTCAGCCAATTGTTGATATGAAGGCTTAATTTTTTTCTAATGAAATTGTAAAATATCAATTTTGTTTTTTTTTCATTTTATATATAGACAAAAAAAATGAAATTTTAATATGCGGCAACCATATAAAATTGTGCGGCGTCCATGAAAACTATCCACACGGTAACCAAAAAAAAAAAAAAATCATAAACTTACAACACACATAACCTTGTATAGCATAATGATTTATCTAATTGCTACAGTACATAACTTGCACAAATTATAGGCCGTGGTGAATACTTCTTCCTCAATTTGTGTCTGTTCTAACCCAAAAGATTACTTTAGTTAGCAAAATAGGTGTGTTTCTCACGTTATTAATAAAGTTTGAATCATGAGACAAGATTTAATAAAGTAACCTTTTGTGTGTGTGTGTGTGTGTGTTCTTTATTCTCAACATTTGTAGTTTGTCGTTGGCTTTCGATTCAAGTCAATCCTCAGGGATAATTTAAGTCATATAAAACCCAGTAGAAAATCTTTGCTGGACACAAAAATAATTGATATAGGATATAATTAATAAAATAAGATAGATTTTATTATAATAATATGAAAATTGAGCTAATAAAAAAAATAGAAATTTTTAATATTTTATTAATTACATTTAACTGTGTACTCATCACTTTTCTTTTCTTTTTTTATCTGATATAACACTGCTATCCAAATTTGCAACCAAATGAATAACTATATTTTCATCGAATTCCATTATTACCCCTTTTCAATAAATCCTTTGGAGCCCATGATATGACAGTAATTTTAGCTGGTCATAAATCAAAATTCTGTGGGACAAGGGATTGAATTTTGGGCAGTGAGATGTGAACATCAGGAATTGCACAAATAAGTTAATAAACTAATCCAAAAAAGGATTCTTTTTTTTTAAAAAAAATCTAACTGAAATTAGATAATTTATTCAAGCATTGTAAAACTTAAATGTTAAGTGCGTTGTGCTGAAACAAAGTGTGTGCAATCAAAAAATTGGAGGAAGAACTCGGTTTCGGACGACTCGAAAATTTCCTCTAAAAGTAACCTGAGTGAAGACTAAATTAAAGAAGACCGAAAAAATGCAGTACAAATGAAATTAACTGAAAAAAAAAAAAATTGATTGAGATCACTACAACTTCTTTAATGCCGAACTCGATGACAATGAAGTGATGAAAATAGAAGACTTTAACTGAAAATTTCTGAAATGTGTAGCCTATGGTTATGGAATAGGGGTAGGAAAATGATATTTTGGATGAACACAAAGGGATCCATTATTATTCCACATAAACGTAGAGAAGATCAGGCTGGTAAATCTAAATGAGTTTTCTAGGCTTGGAGAATTGGAATATTTGGATTCTAAACATACCGAGTATTTTTAGATTCGTCGTATAATACAAATAATTTAATAATTTATATTAAATTATTATAATTAGTATATTTATATTTTAAATTTTATTTAGTATAAGATGTAAAATAAAGGTACGAAAGTATGATGGGCATTCAATATTGTTATATTTATTGTTTATCATTATTTTGGAATTTTGTTTTGTCCTTTTCAATCAATCTCTCTCTCTCTCTCTCTCTCTGTCTCGCTTTATTTATTTATTTATTTTCCGCAATTTCGTCTCCCGTTGCTGTTTGGTCGTGGTCACTTTCATTGCCATTACATGTCATCCTCTTAAAAACATGTTTATAATGAAATGAGCAAAACCGATATCCACTTTGATTGACTTTCCACGTTGGTCGTTTTGCGACTGATGGGCCCTGAATATTGTGGAATGACATTCCCAACCCCAACAAAGAGCCACGCGATTAGATCCAAGAAGGGTTGTTCTGGAATTTGGAAGTCGACCCTTTTGAACGGCAATGCGGTAAGCTTCAAATATTATCCGCGTTAGGTCAACGTTAATTTATCATTCACGATTTTGTCAATACATGACCAAAGGTCCCACGAGTGTTGACATTTCACCTCTTGTCATTTGATGGCTACTCGTGGCCTGAGCTGTATTATTTGACCAAATCTCCATTAATTTTCCTATCTTCGGTGGATTTATTTTCCAATTTTGTCACCTTCCCTAACCCCCCCCCCAAAAAAATAAAAAAGGATACGAAATCGTGGCAGTTCCTCCTCCCTTAAAAGATGCGATATGAGAAAATTTCACGGTGATTCCGTGTAATTAGGCTTCGTGATGACTTAATCGCAATTTTGTAAATAGAAATTAGAATTTTATGAAATATTTGAAACTCTTTGCAGAAACAATGTTTCACAAAAGAGTTCCATTCCCAAAAGTTAAAAGAGTTTTATGCCTATTGATTTTATGAGATTGCAATTTTTATTTTGTGGATTCCAAGTCTCTAACCGACCACTTTCTGAAAGGACTTTGGAGAGAGGTTTAGAATTAAAATCCCATTTTCTCTGTCGACAATATCTACTATTTATTACAGATTTTTCTAATTGTGCGGCATGTCGGCGGTCAAATTTCAAACGTGTTTTATTACCGTCGTACGCTGTTAGAAGAAAGAAAGGGCGTGTCCGTAACCGGGACGAACAGCTTTCTGCCGAAAGCCGCGCACGAGAAACAGAAATAAAATTGGGATATATAAAATTTTTATATTAATCTTAAACATTGAAATTTTTTTCAAATAAATATAATTTTTTTATAAAAAAATAATCAAACTATTATATTTAGATGTTTAAAATTGATATAAAAATTTTAAAAATGTACACTCTAATTATAACAATTTATATAAATATAAAATTAAATTTAAACATTTGAAACAAGCCGTGCTCCCAAGACAAATCACACTCCCAATTGCGAGAGGCCAAACCCTCCATAAATGGTATTGAAAAGGTTTGCTAACGACTTTAGCAGTCAAAACAAGTGTCGCGACCGACGCTGCCAGTCACCGGTTACAAACCTGGAAACGGCTCTTTCCACGGTGGAGCTTGTCCTCACCGCCGCCGCCGCGGCACCGCCCTCCTCCTTTCCTTCTCTCTCCGCTTAAAAAACGATTAAAAGCAAACGTACGGAAATAAATAAAATTCAAAATAGTCTATATAAATACAGATGACATTTCTTTGAGGCAAACCAAAAGGTTGCATAAATTTTGATATTCGCACAGCCAAAACCGAAGCTTCACTCTGACTTGCAGAGAGAATAGGAAGGAGAGAGAGAGAGAGAGAGAGAGAGAGAGAGAGAGTAGAAATTCTGTAATTACAATTAAGTCCCTTCACTTCTTATCCAATCCGTAAGCCCCTTCCCCCCCTCTCTCACTCTGCGGAACATTTTCTGACATTATATTATTCTCTCTCTCTCTCTCTCTCTTCTCTTCTGAGTGTTCTCTCTCTCTCTGCTCTGTGCTTTCCGTTTTCTGTTTTGTACGAACTGCGAGCAGATCTAAAGTTAGTACTTTTGAAGTGCCCAGTTCATCGTACTCCATTTTTTTTCTGGAGATTGGTTTCGTTTTTTTTTTTTTTCTGGGTCCAAAAGACAGGCAAGTTTGATTTAGGATTGATGTTCCTGTGTTTGTTTTGTCTTCAGCCGGATCGTTTGTTTCATCGGATACTCAGATTGTTGAACGCTCTATGATATTATAGCGAAATCGCACCAGGTTTAATTTCTCTCTTCGAAATCAGTCTCAGGAAAAGTAGAGTTTAATTTGTTTTTGTTAAACAAAAACTTAAAAAGAATCAAATTTTCTTCTGTTTTATGCAAAAGAAAAAAAAAAAAAAGCTTCGAACTTTCTCCTTTGGCGTTACTGGGTTTCGTTTATTATACGGAATTAATATGAATTAGCAACCCCTTTTCAGTTTTTTTTATTATTTAATAAAGATGGTTTTTTCTTGTTTCTTTTCTTTTCTTTTTTTTTTTTGGAATGGCGATTGATTAAATTACCTGGCGAAATTACAGAGACATGTTGGAGGGTCGGTCCTCTGACTTCTGTGCGGTATCGAGGATATTTGGTAGCTCCTGCCAGTCGGATTCCCAGTGGCATTTGATGAGTTATCGGCTCACCGGCAAGCGTCCACTAGAGAGCTCCGATGAAGATTTTCGCGAGAGTAAGTCACGTAAGATATCGGATTCTCGCGAAACCACACGCGAGCAATCTGATGATCAGCAAGCAGAGCAGTCCTCTGATTCAGATCCCCTGATCGATGCCGTTGGCCGAGACATGTCTATCAACTGTCTCATTTGTTGCTCTAGGTCTGATTATGGGTCCATAGCATCCCTGAATAGGAGTTTCCGGTCATTAGTTATGAGTGGCGAGATATACAGGCTGAGGAGGCAGCGTGGTGTGATTGAACACTGGGTGTATTTTTCGTGCCGACCACTTGAATGGGAGGCCTTTGACCCCACTCGCCGGAAGTGGATGCATTTGCCCCGAATGGCTTCCAGTGAGTGTTTTAAGGGTTCAGATAAGGAGTCTTTGGCTGTGGGAACTGAGCTGCTTGTATTTGGGAAGGAGGTCATGTTCCATGTTATCTATAGGTATAGCATTTTGACTAATTCATGGTCTCCTGGAACTAGGATGCATTCTCCCAGATGCTTGTTTGGGTCTGCGAGTCTTGGGGAGATTGCCATTTTGGCCGGCGGTTGTGATTCTCTGGGGAATATTTTGAGCTCTGCAGAGATGTATAATTCTGAGACCCAAACTTGGGAGTCATTGCCAAGCATGAATAAACCAAGGAAGATGTGTTCTGCAGTATTCATGGATAGAAAATTTTATGTTATAGGTGGGATTGGGGGGAGTGATACAAAGCTTCTCACTTGTGGAGAGGAATATGATTTGGAAACAAGACAATGGACTGAAATCCCTAATATGTCTCCTGAACGAAGTGGTACTTCCAGAGAGATTGAGATGCCTGCAGCTGCCGAGGCTCCACCTTTGGTTGCTGTGGTTAATAATGAACTTTATGCTGCCGATTATGCGGATATGATTGTCAGGAAATACGACAAGGAACGGAAATCCTGGTTGACGGTGGGAAGTTTGCCTGAACGTGCAGTCTCAATGAATGGATGGGGTCTTGCATTTAGGGCATGCGGGGACTGTCTCATTGTTATTGGGGGACCGAAGTCTTCAGGCGAAGGTTTTATAGAGCTGAATTCCTGGGTTCCAAGTGAAGGTCGTCCACAGTGGAACTTGCTCGCAAGAAAACGATCAAGCAACTTTGTCTATAACTGCGCTGTGATGGGATGCTGAGGAGCTGGATTATGGCTGCAACATGTGAATTGTAATGGTCTCCCCTGCTGAGGAAACGTTACAAGACTGGTTCATCCTTCAATACGGGAGTTGTTCTGATGGGTAAATTTACCCCTCACCTCTTTTTTTATCCTTTCCCATTTGGTTGGGATACGTGAAACAGATTTTACTGAAGATCCGTTGGAACATTTGTTGGAAGTCAGTCTTGAGTTATTCTTTTTTTCCTTTTGAAGTCGTCAAACATTTATTCCATTCAGAGACTGGAGTCATGTAGCATAGGAATAGGTTGAATAAAATGGATTACCAACAACACATTGATTATGGTGTCATCAGTGCTTGCTGAACTGTGTTTTCTCTCTTATTGTATCATTTTTTTCTCTGTTTTTTTTCCTCGAAAAAAAAAAATAAATAAAACACCGAAATAGTGATACGGGCTTAATGATCGATACATTTATTGGCTTTGTCTTAAAAGGGGAAATAAGTTGTGAGAGGGTGTGTTTGTCTTGGATGTGATGGGTTATGTAATGATACATTTTTCATTGAAATTGATGGGCTATCTATTATGAGCATTTCCTTAAGTTTTGTGTGTGTGTCCTTTTGTTAAATTGCACGAATTCTATGTCACTTAATTACTTCAACTAGCTTTTATCTTGCTCGAACTACCTTTTTTTTTTTTTTTTTTTTTCTAATATTCAGCTTTATTTTATCTTTCAAAATCATTCATTGATTGAACTCATTGTATTTGTATGTAAAGGAGTTTGTTCTATGTAGGACCTCTGTTTCGTTATCATCATAGACAATTAGAAACCCACCCAACCCCGCCCTCCTCTCCTAATGACCAAAAAAAAGAGCCATACGTTGCTTTGGTAAGATGTTGATATACTTCCTTTGTATGAAGACAATGAAGGATTTTGTTGTATTTTTTATTACTCGCTGACAGCATAGAGTATTTGTCCGTGGCCATGACACAAATGTGTTTTCTGTGCAATATCAGTTGCCCGATTGCACTATCAAAATTGGTTAATCAGGCTATAGATATGACCACAGGCATATCATATGACAGATGCTGCGTAAGAGTCTGAGTTTACCTGTTTTCCATGTGATTATCGAAGGCTTAGGTTGAAAAACTCATGAGAATCCATTCCGGCAGTGCCATTTGTTACTTAATTTGTGCACCCTGTGTTCGGAAGAAAGCTGAATTTGACACTTAATTGCTACCCTCCGTTTTAATCCGCACCTACCTAATCAGTTTCAACTTTTAACTCCTCAAATTGTCGCATGTCATTGCCTCCTAACACATGCGCAAACACGAACATATGCACGCACAAAAAGAGAAAATGAAGCTAAAACTCCAGTATATGAAACTGATTTGGCCCTTTCTGAGCAAAACACCCCTCCAGATTTCCGTTTTTATGCCTCAGGATTTCGTTGGGTGCCCGAATCATGTTAGCAACGTATCAATAGCTTTATGATTACTAACTTGAGGCAAATTTAAGTCGGTTCTTATAATAGGTTTTACGCTAGTTTTCTTTGGGATTAAATCTGCTTAAGAATAATCAAGTCGCTGACGAGCATTTGGCTGCACGGACCTGTCTGATTTCTGTGTTCCGTACCATTCTGAGTTCTGTTTGTCATTGTAATTTTAATGCAAATTTTCTGTGTTTTGTCTGAGAGTTCACGGTGAGCACCTTTCCATGTTTAGCATGCCTAACTGACTACTTTAAGAAGGTCAAAACCAAACCCTCTCTTTGGCATGCGTGGAGTCTCTTTCACTGTTTGGTTTGAATGTGACCGTCATTTTACGACACAACCACACTGATTGGAAAACTAACTAAAATAAGCTTTGATGTGGCTCTGTGAAACCTTTTGGTCCAGTTTGTTTGGTAGCTATTTTTGTATCACTATCACAGAATTTTGTCTTGTTGTGTCAAATATCTTTTTCCAGTTGAATTGTTTTCCTGACGATCCGCAAAATCTGCCCCTGTAAATTGGCAGAATCGTCATTGGTTTTACTCTTGAGGTTGCCATCAAGGTTTTGACTCACAATGTGGCAATATCTGTGCTTAGATTTGCGTGAGGAACATCGATTTGTAGCACCCCCCTACCCACCTTTCGATGTTTTTTTTTACTTTTTTTGTTCATCGCACGCACCCCAAACCCTAAATTCTAAACTTTAAACCACTAGGCCAAACAGCGGGCGGGGCTATCTTTCAGAGCTTTGAGAGTGTTGCCCACACGCATCATCCTCCACATCAACAACAGAAAAGTATACAGTATCACATTGTCATAACGAATTATTATCAAGTACACAGATATTTTAAGACGATTAGTGTCTTGACTTCTAATCCAAACTATGCATTGCTCGCTATTCTACAACGCATGCTCTAAGGCTGATGGTTGAGGGATTAGGTTCAAACAATTGTGCAACGTAGGAATTGTGAACACAATTACTCTTCGTCTGTCTCCGTGGGGCCCCCACTACCGTTTTACTGCCAATCAAGAAAGTCAATCCTCAGAGGACCTGTAGTCTCGCCATGTCGTGTACTGCTGAGAGCCCCTGAGTCCCTAGGTCTGGGAGTGCTAGAAATTGGTAGGACCTTACACAAATGCTGTGCAGGAAGGGGGCGTGTGTCGGGCACGTCAAGGAAACAAGGCATGTAAGCGATCGGCGGGGTAGCCTGGTATGCAATTTAATCTATGATTCATCATAAAATTGACATTAATTGAGCTGTAAAGTGTTTTCAGAAGCCCATCTCACGTTGGGCCGCATGGTCTGATAAAAAGAAGCCCGGCCGGCTTCTCTGATGAAAGAGGTCCAGCTCAGTCCTAGCCTCGAACTTTGCTTAGGAGAGAAGCTCTGTCCATCGAATGGAATTCCCAACCGGAAGCCGCAGCAAATCTTTTTATTTCCCCTCTAATTTTTCTCTTTCTCTTCTTGTGGCAAATTACAAAAATATTTATGAGGTATTAGGTATACCTCATAGATGTAATGCCACTCACACGATGGGAACACAATTATATATTTTTTTATTTTGTTAATAAGATTAAATGATACGAATGAAATTTTATTGTTAATATTTTATCGCCAAAATGAATAATCTATTTGATGGGTGTTTGAATTTTTCTTATTTGTATTCTTTTACCGGACAAATTTTGAAATATCTGATATTTATCTTGAAATATGAAATAGGTTTTATGTCCAACAAAAAATACACATGTATATTAAAAATGTTCATGCTTCGTTCTAGCATATAATATTTGGATTAACTTTCGTTGTATAATGTTTTGGTCCCTCCGACCAAATTTGCTATTTCTTAGTCTACAGTTTGGTATCATAAATAAATAAATAAATAAATAAAGATACATATCCAATATATAAATTTATATTTTAGTACTTTTTCTATATAAATAAAAAAAAAAATCATGCTCGCATGATGCATAATATAGCTCCTTGACATGAAAAAATATCTGTATATCTAGGATGTAAAGAAAAATTGTGCATGTAGTTTAACAAATACCCGGAAAAGTATATATAAATATGAACATCAAATTATAACTCGTAGTTCGTTTGTACTTTTGCAAGACTTTTAAGGTAACGTTTGGTTAAATGTACAGTATGATACTTTTAATTCTTTCAAATTAAATAGTATAATAGTACATGTACATGTACAGTACAAATTAAATAATGCGGGCTGTATCCCGTAGCCTCGTTTTTCTTTTGTTCCAAACATTACCTAAGCCTCAATCAGATCACCAAGAAGTTAACTGAATTAATTAGAACCAACGAGGGGTGTAAACGAGTGGAATTGAACTCTAGTAGATTTGTGTTTGTTTCATTAAACAAATGGGTCTTGAAATGAAGCTCGATATTTGTATTGTTCAACAAACGAACAGAGTTAAGCAGAGTATGCCCTTGTTTAATTAAGATTGACCTAATAAACGAGTCTCAACGAACAAAGTCTTCATCAAGTTGAGTCTATAATTTTAAAAATCGGGTCAGCAAAATGATGGAATTGGTGAATTGGTAACTCAAAATTTAGATTAATTTAATTCATTTATTTAATCAACAATTTGAAAAAAATTATGCAGTTGAAGTTGTTAAACTGATAGATTGGATAAAATTTTGTTAAAAATTTTTTATTTTTTTATAGAAAATTATATATAATTATGTTATTTCATTAAAATTATGTGTAGATATATAATAAAATTTTTTAATAATACCTTAGATTGTAGTAGTGTTGAATTCAAGTTTTAAAACTATGATTGAGTCTCTAAAATTTTCACAAATAATTTGTTTAAAAAAAGTCCCTTTACATAAAAAAATGACTTAATTATCTCATAATTGAAATTATTAAAATATGTGTTAAAAAAAAGAGTACCAAGCGATGTTTAGTACCAAGATCGAGCTATACGAGCTTTAATGAGTGAAGATTAGAATTGCTCATGTTTGATTCGCCTAGTAAATCTCTAATATTACTGGTCTAGGTAACTAAACGAGCTATTACCGAATTGAAACATGAAACTCCTACCTAAGTGTATCGATTTGTTTACATCCCCAATCCAAACAATGATGCCTTTGTTGCGTGGTCTGCACTACATATGGTCGAATTCGTGAAGCATATGCAAAATAAAACCTTCTTTTATCTTATAAAAAAAAAAAAACACTAATTTCCAGGCGTTAAATTATATCTGTGAGTGCAACCATATCTTTGAAGAATCCTAGGTCGCCCAATTGTTCTCCAGTGTTTTGCCTCTTTGGGTTGCTTTACCTTAACCAATGCATATCTTGATGTCTAAGCGACACTGACTAGAGGAATCCATGTTTATAAAGGCCAATAGCAGCTTAGTGCACATGGTTCTCGTAATGACAACCCGACAGAAAGTGCATGTTACCAACCAAAACTTTAGTGGTGGCTAGTGGATTTTGATTGCCATGTTAATGGGTTATGTTCCATATCCATTTTGTACTAATGGCAACATGATACATGTTTTTGATTTTGTTTCCCATGTGATTGTCTCCCTCAAAACTATCAAATGCGAATATATACAAATGATCCTTCAAGATGAAGATTACGTATGCTTGGTTTTGGGTATTTATCACGTTATCTTTAACTCAACTTTTTGGACAATTTATATTGTTTCTTTCAACTTTAACCCCTCCCCACTTTGGAAACCACGTCATCCCAGGAAGTATAAGTCATGGCGTCCATTACCAAGATTTCATATTTTTAGTGATCTATCAAAAAGAGACTGTCAAGAGTAAATAGCTTGATGTGTATCAACACGTTTCACCATTTGTGCTTTGCTTTTAGATGGATACGCCATTTAAACAGTGTGAAGATATGATTACGATGATTGGAAATTGGAGGCTTTGCATTGGCATACTTTTGGCTCTTCTTGTGTATAATATCTGAGAGTGATGGAGGGGAAATAATAATTGCGTCAAAATATGATTAGACAATATAAGATGTGGGTCAATTTCCGTTTTCGATATATCCCAATTGCACGTTTAATAATCATGTCCTTTTTATGACGTGGAGGAGCTGAATTGGGTCTCAGTTGTGTCCCAGATTCGGAGTGGCATTAAGATCAAGAGTCACTCACTCAAGTTACTTCCAATGGCAGTGTTATGGACAGTGGTCAAATATTAACGGCCAATTGTATGCGTCGATATTCCTAACCGAAGCTTGACAACTTGGCAAAATAAATGTGTTCCATTCTATGTTGAGAAAGGTCCAAATAATGAATTTGTTTGTCATAATAGTTAATTTCTGGAGATGGGATACCAGTTGATTGCAATTCATGGATAAAAAATTCCTCAAACTATGTGGCATGTTATAGGATTGTTCATAAAACTGTTCAAACAGTCTAGTTCGACCAAACAAACTTAATTCAAACTAAAGACTACTAAATTCGTTAAAAATGGGTTAAATGCGGACGGTGATTGAACGAAACTCTTTTTTCTTTTCTGGCATTCGGTTACGGTTAATCCCTCCAAAGGATATGAAAGAAAAGATTTTCATTGGATTCTTTGAAAAAGGTTTAATCGTAAGTAATAAGGCACCGCATTTCCATTGGATACAATGCTTTGTTCACGTGCTAAAGGTACCGACACTTGCTGTTTTGGGTTCTCAATAGAATTACAAAGAGCCCCAATTTCCTGCGAACGTTCCGAGGGAATAATGATCAATGACAATTAACTGTGGCAAAAATGTCGAATTAAAATCTAGAATTCGATGCCACTACAAAACTATCAAACGGACAATTATCAAAACAATTGAGCCTTAAATGCCTATAGAGACAGTACGATAGAATGGTCCATGTAGTTGAGGCTCCACTATAATGGAAACTTGTAGGTAAATTTTCATGCTTTTGGCATTACTTCCGTTGAACTTCATGTAACAGGGCAAGGTGCATTGACAAGTACTGATATTGTTGACAACCACAAGGGTCCCTATATTCCTTCTAAGTTTACGCGATTTTGGCACATGGTTCTGCAATTAGATATCCCTTTTTTTGGAAAACTTGTTCCCTTTTAAGTATTTACTTAAAACCATAATAAATTCTTTCAGAAACTAGCTTTTCATAGTTGTACGTTTGGTTATACTGGGACCTCGTTAAATTATTTAACAGACAGGCTTGAAAATGACAATTCTCCTTTGCTAGGATTTTGATGTAGCAATGAAAGGCCAAGTAGCAAGAAACTTGCTGCTGGTGTAACTGCTGTTCAGAAAGAGTATGCGACTGTAACGACCATTCAAACTAAACTCCAAGCCATTTGTATGGCATTACAGACGGCTTGGGAAAGGGGCTTCTGTAGAATTATTGTAGAAACTGATTCACAAATTACGCTCAAAAAATTAACACAAAAAGGCTGAGAGGTTGACTCTTATCGGACCATTGTTGCCGAGTGCCAGCAGATGCTTAGCCATTCTTGTGAGCGTCATCTACAGCACATTCTACGAGAAGGCAACTTCTATGCAAGTTTTCCAGCTAATATGGGGAATTCTAGTGAGGGTAATCTCAAGTTTTTGAAGAAACTTTTACCTAGAATGGATTCATTGATTCAAGCGGACATCTTTGGATTGGCTAACCTAATGAGTGACTGAATGGCTGATTGTTATTTTTGTTGATTTTCTATTTTATGTTTTCTTCCCCTTTTAGCCCACAAAGAGAAAAATAATAATAAAATAAAAAATTTAAATAAAATTTAAAAAAAAAAAAAAACAGAGAGAATAATGGCCAATTAAGCCGGACCTGGTAGATGCACCCTGTTGTAGACCTACACCACCAAGTATACACACTTGTGCGTTTTAAAAATTGAGTTTTGATAATAATTCTATTTTTAATCCAAGTCAACACAAATCTGACACTAAATACGTGCAAGCAATTCAAGCCAGGGGACCATCTCTTATAATTTTGAATTGTTCCTAGTTTTCCTAGCCTTGTCTTAGAAGTCTTGCTCTAGATTAATTCAAGTTACATGTCTGTCATATAAATGGAGTATTCTATGGTCAAACTCTTCTGCACGCACGCACGCACGCACGGTGTACATAGATTAATTTTTAATCGATCAAAGGAGTATCATTGGCATAATCCAGAGATCACCCGCAAGATGCGAGCTTGAGTACTACCACTACTCCGGCATTTGGTCAAGATTCAAATCCCCATACATGAAGTGACATTGGCATCATCCAGAAACTACCCCTCAAGGTACAAGCTTGAGTATTGCTCAGTATTTGGTGAGGATTTGAATTCCCACATGTGCATTAATCCTTTTCAATTTATGAAGAGACTACTATGGCAGTATTATGCGACGATAAGGTTTGGCGGTGACCACATAGACCCACTAATGCACCAATAAGTCTTTTTTATGAGAGACACTGAATTAAAATATTTATGACTATACATATATTTTATTTATTTATTTTAAGTTTGCAGATTTGTTTTCGCTTAGCTTAATCCTCGATTCTTTTAATTATTAGGAATTCCTTTTTGCAGAGTATGACACGAGCGACGTTGTCACGGGGCAAGAAGAAACTGGCACGGAGTGGGGAGAGTTCTTTGCACTACACATAAACCAATAAAATAAACCACAAGATTTATTAATTAGCAATCTAGATCTCGACTCAAATAAATAAAAATAAAATAGGTTTTACTATTCACTATACGAGAGTAATGAAAAAAAAAAAAAAGGGTAGTTCATGCAGATCAGATTATAATGTATAGGAAACTGCACAGGTTTTAGATCCTAACGCCCAAATAAATATTCACATAATTCACGAATTTTCCTTGCTTTTAATAATGGCAAGCTCGTTGGTCAGTAAGCACGAAGCCCCCTTCTGATCCAAAAGAAAAATATCTTAAGCCTCCCATTTGATTAGTAATAAATCAGTTGTCAATTAATAAGCACATGAAAAAAACCTAAAACAAACATCTGGGGCACATGGTTACAAATAATAGCAGTTAATTAAAAAGCTTATGCCTAAAGTATATATAAAAATGTATAGACAATAATAATAATAAAAAAAAAACAGCCTTGAGACACGGAATTAAAAAGCTCATAGGGAACATTTCCAATATGGTCAAAAAGGCTCTTTAATTAAATTATACAGTTCGATTAGATTATTACCCCCGAGCACTAAAGAAATATATATAAAAAAAACGTGATCTAATATTTATCCTCTTAAGGTAATTCTTTTACTACACTTAATATTTGTTAATGACACGAAAACTATTGAAACTCTACTAAATTATACTAAATAAATTGCATATCTTCTATATATTTTTTGTTGTATTCTTACATGATCAAACTCATATATTATATAGAATAGGGATTCGGTATGACGTTTTTTTAGCGAATTCACTCGATTTCTTTAATGTATAACACAAATGTACTTAATTTGTTGTGTGATTGAATTTTCTTTTGAAAGATTCTAGAGTGGAGCCTACTATTCTCTTGGAATCTTTTTTTTTTTTTTTTTTTTACTTTTCCTCTCTTATTCACTGGAATCGATGATTTTTAGTTGATTTATACAGGACAATATTTTGATAGACTTTTTATTCTGATCCTAACATTGCGCAAGAGGCTTCCTGCTTAAATGGGAATAAGTACTTCAACCTCAAGCTCTTCACTCTTGGGGAATTTTCTGAAACAATGGTGGATGGATTTACTCGGAGTGTGAATGAATAATATAATGCAGTTGAAGTTTAACAAAAACAAACTGTTTTTTTTTTTTTTTTTTACACTCTGAAAATTAAACCAATTTTTATATATATCTTGAGTGACGACTCCAAATGCCACTCGATCAAAAGCTGGAAATAAAGATTCTTCCTTTCTGCATATATAAGTAGGTGAATTTGCTTCTGTTTCAACCCTATTTGACTGCAAAAGATTGTTTTAAAGCTAGGAACATGGAGGCAGTTTATTTTATATGTATATATGCATACGAGAGTTCTCTGCAGTTTATTTTATATCCTATGCAGGCCAGAACGAACTTTCCAGTGTTGAATTTATGGTGCAACAAAGTGCAAATTAATCATAGTCAGCATCTCGATAAATTAAGTCAGAAAAATATTATCTAAGCTCTATTTGCTCACCAGGGACAGTTAATACAAATATGTTTTATTTATTTATTAATGTTATTATTAGTTTTTTGGAAGATTGGGTTGGGGAACAAAAGTAGTAGACGGATTTACCACCCACGAGCTTACATAGAAATGAATCTTAAGAGTATCTTGTAAATGGTAGACAAGTTATTAACATTTTCTCTTCCAAATTAAAGGCACAGAATAAGAAACAAATTTAGATTTATTTTTTCTCTCTTGTTTTCCAACTGGTGTTGACCTATCTAGTCCAGCACTTAATCTTGTTGGTAATCCTTAAACTTAAACTTAAATCCTATCTTTTGCGTTAGAATTTTTTTTTTTTTTTAGTGTTTTTATTAGTTTTTTATTTCATGCCAAGACCTTAGAATTCATATACAATGACTTTTATGACAAATCCTGAATTATTAGACCCAGTAGTTTTTATGTCTCGTTTAGTTAGAATTCTTCCTCTCTGTTTTTTTTTCTTTTTTTTTCCCCCGACGGTGTCAATCTTTTTTCAATCGATGTTGTATCGCCAATATTCTTTTTATTCACCGCAACGTCACGCGAATTCAAACAAGGTGATTTAAAAATGGGTGTGAAGCAGCCAAAAGTGTACCTTTACATCAATGCAAAAGTAGACGGCAATTGGGGCCCTTTTTATCTGTAAACTCCACCGTGACCAGGAAAAAAATAATAATTAAAATTATACATAAAAGTTAAATATATGTTTATAGTATTGATTATAATTATTATTTTTAAAATAAATATTATATTAATTATCATTAATAATAGAAATTAATTCAAATAAAGATATTTTTAATTTTTAGATTTAATTTTTATGTTTATACAATAAAATTTAAAAAAGAAAAGCCCTTTTTTTAAAGATACCCGCCGCTTGTACATCAACTCATCGGGCTCAGCAACACAAAAAAAAAACTCTGTGGCTTTATTGCCCAAGCACTCGTACGTTCCTCTCTTTTTAACAAATGGGCATTTGTCGATGTCTTCCTCCAGAGCCTCGATATCTTCCTATGTGCACGCAACCGTCTGGCCTCAACGTACAACGATTGATATCCCCTTTCCCATCAAGAAACTCGAAAACAACAAGAGACCAACGGTGATATGTAGTTTGCAAAACATGCGCGGACCTACACACAGAAGCACAATAGCATTTTTATGTAGCGTCATCTTTGCCTGTTTTTCCTTTTTTTTTTGGACAAAAGTAGTGCTATCTTTTTCTTTGCTTTTACTTTTCTTGGAAGGATCTTATTCCACCACAGCACTATAAGTTGGCAGTTTCGTTCAATTAAGACTGATGTAATAACAAAAACGTTGAATGGACGGAAAGCCGACGGATAAAAGATAAAAATGTGGGCGGCGTTGTAGGATGGACTCGCGTGAGTCCCACGCGCGCGCACACACACACATATAAGTAAAGTAAAGTAAAATACGAAGAATGAATGAAAACTGCATATAAGTATAAAAACATTATGCATAGTAATTTTTTGTTTTTAAATAGTAAAGCAAACGAGAGCGATTCGAGGCTACTGTTACGGGGTCATTACCTTCTCTCCAAAAAGCAGTCTGTTAGGGGTGTGCAGTACACTCATTTATAAAACCCAAGTTCTCCCTTTCCTTGACGATATGCAAGTGGGATGACCGCGACCTGTTAGATCCTCCCACATCGAATTCATCGACGTCCTCATCGATGTTCTTGGACACGCACCAAGCCAGTTTCTCAGCATTTTGTGCTAAGTCAAAGTCACACGACGAAAGGGGTAAACTCTGATACCATTCTGCTACAGGGTCATTACCTTCTCCCCAAAAAGCAGCCTATTGGGGTGTGCAGTACACCCGCTTATAAGGTCCAAGTTTCCCCTTTTCCTTGATGATATGAAAGTGAGATGACCGCGACTCGTTACTGTTACTGTACGCCTACCATATTAACTAGATCTTTTTTCTCCATGTGAAGCCTTTGTTCGTGTAATGAATAACGTGTAAATTATTTGTGGATAACTCTTTTAGTCTTATAAATTTTAATAAAAATAACTTCAATTATAAAATTTATTATCGTAAATAAAGACTAAATATTAGTGTAATCGATAAGTTATACAATATAATAATTATTTTAATTGTTATAAGCCTTGTATTTTCTTTTACAATCCGACACTTTAAAAATAAATGCTTCAAATTCTTTAATAACAATGAAGATGTGGTACCCCGTAGCGTCGTATTATTATAATAATAGAACATTAAAAAATTGCAGTTAAATGTCGCGTAGCGTTTTTCCCTTTTCACTTCTTGGACCGTAACGCCACTGCCTTTCCTCCAACTCTATATATAGCCCTTTCCATCCCCTTCTCTCTCACGAGCTGGATCGCTTTCCTTCGAAACACCAATCTCCGGGCTGTCCTTCTGTATCTCTTTATTGTATTTATTGCCTTCTTTTTACTTCTTTCAAGCTCCAATGGCTGAGACACAATCAAAGCGCCAGAGAGAAGAAACCCAAGTAGGAGACTTGGAAGAAAACAAAAGACATAAGCCATACAACCACATACTCTCTCTTCTCGAAGAGGAAGAAGAAGATGAGCCGCCACAAGATCTCTCTTCTTTAATCACTGCCCTTCAAGAAGAATTGTCCTCGGACTCAGGTTCTGACCCCTTTTCTTGCCCAACCACAGAGGCTCCGACTGATCGTGACCCTCTTTCTTCCTCTTCCTCTTCCTCTTCCTCTTCATCCTCTCTAAATATCTTGAAGGAAGATGACAGAGAGACGGTCATACGGCATCTGCTCGAAGCATCTGATGATGAGCTTGGGATTCCGAACAGAGAAGATGTTGATGTTGTAAATGGTGAGGAAGGAGGGTTTGTTGATGTTGTTAACGGCAGCGAGGGGCCCACCTTAGTAGATTGCTTCTCTCTTTGTGACGGCCTGTGGGAGTTCGAAGATGTTAATGCTAATTATTATACCTTCGTTCAATCCGAACTATTTATGTAGTTAAAAGTGATGTGTGAGAGGCCGGGGGGCACAAGCCGAAAAAAAAAACTTTAGGGCTTCTAAGAGAAAAGGAGAAAAATTAGTGGGAGAAGATGTAAATGAAGGTTGTTTGTGGGCTTTTAATTATGGTCCCTTCCCTCTCTTAGAGGCTTAAAAAAAAAAAAAAAAAAATCAGAACAGAAACATTCCTTGGAGCAATCCTCCCCCACTCCCCCTCCCCCTTTTTTACCAATTTCTTTTTCCAGTTTTATTGACGTGAACAATTACAGAGACGTGAGGATGGAGCTATTTGTCTAAATACTAAGTTCGAGATCCAAAAATTAAGCGAATGGGTTGTGTCTAACGTTGTTTATTGGGTCCATGTGTGTTCAAAGAACAACTCGGTCCACAAATCAGAGTGAAAAATTTTTTACGTGCTAAAAACATAAACCATTAATATTAAAACATTTAATAAAATATATTTACGCTCAATAATGTTATCGTACTGATGACTGAATTTCATAACTGATGAGTTTATTATAAAGTCCTGTTTTAGAATGGCTTTCCGTATAAAATGCAAACGGAGTTTATTATTTCCTTCCAAGGCCATGTTACTAAGTTGTCTTATATTTAATTCGATCATTTTTAAATTTTCTCTACAAAGTGAGACCGATATGGTATGGAAAATAAAAAGAAATATCTATACATCATTACGGTAGAAATTATTTCTGATATTTTATTTTAAAAGATTGGATTCCAATTACTCGGAGCAAAGTGCCGTGTCAACTCGAACGAAAAAGGGTTTGTGCACAAGCTGTGTTTTCCATTTTCCACGTAGAAGGAAGCTTTTTATGACCTAGATGATATGACGCCACGCACGGCACGTAATTACTATCTGGACCTCCACGTTTGCCTGTTTATCGCGGTACAAGTTGTTTTTTGTCTTCTGCGTATTTTAGTACAATTAATTAAAATATTTTAATTATTTTTTTAAAAATTTTATATTTAATTTTTACTGATTCTGTTTTTTTTCGTCCGATTTTTAGGCCTTCCTCGGAATCAAAACAAGAAGTTTATGTTTGGAGGGTCAACTAGATAGGATAAAATCTGCTAGATTCTAGAAAAGAATTGCTAATATTACAAAGAAAGAGACAAATTGGAATTAAGTAGTCTTCAGAAAAAATTTTAATATTTAAAAATTTAAATTTTCATCTTCTAAATTTCGGTATCTAATTTTAGCAATAAATATCTAATTGATGAAAATAAAAAATAACTTTTATAATATAACTTACCATTTAACAAATTTTTTAATAAAAATTTGAAATTAAGTAATATCACAAAAAGTAGACAATATTTTAAAAAAAATTAAATATTTATATAATTCTAATAAATTGTTAACATTAATTAATTATGGAGTCATATAGCAATATAATAATCTATATATTTTTCTCATTTCACTGTCATAGGCATTTTTATTTTTGATAAATCAAAATCTTCGTATCCCTACATAAAAGTTTCATAAAATTTACAACTTTTTTGTTTTTTTTTTTTCAATAAACATCATTGTATAATAGGGTGCTTTTTAACAAATATGTCACGTCTACACGTGCATTATAATACCAATCATGTGCTGCCATTTGGGTTTTAGCTTGTTCTGAGCAAGAATGGGTTTTCCCTTTTTTCAAAGGAGAATTTATGGTTCTATTCCTCTCAAATTCTCGCGTTTTGAGCTACTTTTAACAGTTTCTCTTTCTGCTTATACGATAGAAACGCCAAAACGGCAACATCATCGATGATTAAACATCATCGACCTGCTGGTTCAATAGATCGGATGATTAAATACCTAACCGATCGCCATCTACTTCAGTGAGATTGAAGACAACAACAGACCTCAAACAGGTAAAACCGGGAAAAAAAAATCCTTTGCATTCCAAATAAATTAAATCAAAGAAAATACTTCAAATGGGTCGTCATTAAAAAGGAAAAAACTCTTGGAATTCCTGCATATTTGTTATGTGTATGAAAATAAATAAAATAACTCTAAAATTGTCATAATTGCGAAGAATTGAAGAATTCGAGGGATCATTTGAAAAATTTTAACGTGTCTTCAACGTATCACTCTGAGTAATGATATAATGAAGGAAAAATTACTGATGAATTCAAATTTATTAAATAAAAAATTATTAATTTTATTTTATATTTAATATAACCGATATGTTTCAAATTCCTGTCGCTAAAAAAAAAATAATTAATTAGAGAACTTTTGAAGAATGAATTAATTTTTATTAAGTTGCGGCTTAGAGTGGTCTCACAATTAGTTTTCATGAATTGGTCAGTGTTAATTAATCTATAATATAATAAATTAAAAGCAGCAAGTAATTTCCTGAGACGTTATTTTTGGCTTAGCCACACAAAGACGAAATGGCACGTGACTCGAGCCAAGATCTCTGGGGGATTTATAATAAAGATGGGTTGTTTTATTTCATATTTGATAATAATTATTGCAGTTAAGTGTATAAGAAATATAGTAGAAATTATAATTACTTAGGATAATAAGTCTTATAGTTTAATTTTTTAAAATTAACGATTAGTATAATTATGATGTTTTTTATATTAAAAGATTAAAATTATATTATAATGCATTTTTTTTATCGAAAATAAAAAGTATAGTCTTTTATTACGAAAATAAGGCTGTTGAGTGACCGATCGTGACTGCGGGAAACACGGGTGGTGGGTGCGCGTCGAATGGCGAGTGGACCGGAGCCCTCGTTTATGTGATCGTGTGGTGCAGGTTGATCCGAAGCTATAGACAAGAGGACCTTTTCCGTGGGGACCACCTTGTGCAGTCGGGTGGGACATGCGTGGAAGTGTCCACGTGATAGCGAAACGTCGAGGAGAAAAGAATGCATTGTCCGCCGCGTGGCGTATTATGTAATGGATGATGTATATTTATCTGCGTGTATTATTAAAATTTTAAAATAAATATATAAATTATATAGTTAAAAAATTGTATATTAAAAAATAAATAATTTATAAATTTAATAATTTAAAATTTTTAATTGAAATATAATATTAAATTTAAAATTTTATAACTTATTTAAATTTTTCTTAAATTTTTACTTAATTTTTAATTTTTTTTATTTTTTTAATAAATAATATGAAAACTAATAATTTGATGAGAGAAAAGTATAGATAATATATATTTTTTATGACTATTGCCTACATAACAAAAAGAGAGATAAATTATAATCATTAAAAAATTAATTAAATAAAATAGTAAGAAATAATTGTAGAATAAAAAGTAGTAACACATACATATCTTAACGTGACTCTTAGAGTATTAGTAGATGCATGCATCAAATTAAGTGTAGCAAAGTTGACTCGTAAGTGAATTTGATAAAATGGTAATAGACTCTTGACACATTTAAAGACAACAGATTCAATATGAAAAAGATTCACGTTTAAAGTAAAAATTGTTAAAATTTCAAATATACATATATAAATTGTATAGTTAAAAAAATTTATATTAAAAAAATAAGTAATATAAGTAAATAATACTTTAAAATTTTAAGTTGAAATATAGTGTGAACTTTGTAATTTGTTACTCATATAAATCTTGAATTTTTTTTTTAATTTTGAGTCCTTGCATTTTTTTAACAAATAGTATTATAGTCGATTATTTAGCAAAAGATGAGTATGAATAGTGCATATTCATATAACTACTGCCCCGATAAAGAAGGAAAAAGATAAATTACACTAATTAAGAAAAGGTTAATGTGAAATGGTAAGATGATTAGTAAGATTAGCTTACGAGTGGGTTTAGTGGAGTGATAATGCACTTTTAATGTGTTTAAAGAAAGAGTAGGCCCGATGAAAGAAATTCGTACTCGATGGAAATGAGCGGCAATGAACTTTTAATGCATTTAAAGAAAGAGTATGCCTAATGTAAAAGAAATTTATAATTGACGGGAGATTGTTAAAATTTTAAGTATAAATATATGAGTAATATGATTAAGAAATTTCACATTAAAAAAGAGAGAGAGATGAGTGCTTTCCCAACAACAAGTAGTATTAAAATGATAATTTAGTAAGGAATAAGTATTAACAATATATATTTCCTATGATTACTACTTCTACGAGAAAAGAAAAAACAAATTATTCTTATTAAAAAATAATTTAGGTATAGTGATAATACATAACTTCACAATAAAAGTAATAATATATATGCATTTAAGTGTAGGTGTAACCAAGTTAGTTAACAAGTAAGTTCAGTGGAATAATAATAGAATCTCATTAATAATAGAATCTCATCATATTTAAAGAAAGTACAACCTAATATGAAAGAGATTTATATTTGAAAAAGAAATTATTAGAATTTTAAGAATGAATTATATGATTAAAAAAATTACATATTAATTAAAAATAATAAATAATTTATAAATTTAATATTTTAAAATTTAAAATTAAAATATAATATTAACCTTACAAATTTATTATTTACTTAAAGTTTACTTAAATTTCTATTAAATTTCAAATTCTCTTGTATTTCTGGCAAATATCTCACCTTATACATAGAAGTATAACATTGCATCTTCTAGTGGTATGAAATATAAAATATTTTTATAAGCATAATCAAGATATAAAATTAAAAAACTATTAATAAAATTAACTTTTTTTTTATAAGTTTAATCTAATAGATGAATTATGCTATAATTTGATTGCTTGATAATTTATAATGCATAGATAAAAAATAATATAATATAAATATAAATATACATAAATTTTTAAAAAATTAAAATTTAAGTATAATATAAATATGATTATAATATATATATATAATTTATATATTATTAATAATATTTATATTTTTAAATTTATAATAATTATTATATTATTTTATATTATAATTATTATTTTATTAAAAAATTACATATAACATCATATTTAAAAAATTATCATTTAAAATAATCAATATAGTTAGTAAAATAAAAAATACCTATTTTTATTATCACATTATTTGTTAACATATTTATTAGAAAAAATTATATAATATTTACAATGTTTAAAATTAACAAAAATTAAGTAATAATATTTAAGAAATAACATGATAATAACAAAAAATATAAATTAATTATATTTTATTTAATCTTACAAATAAATAAAATTTAATATATAAATTTTTTTATACTATTATCTTATTATTTACATATCATTTTTGATATAATAATAATAATAATAATAATACTCATAAGATTTTTTAAATTAATTTTATGTGTCTAATATGTATTTGATTCATTAATATTCAATACACCTATTAAAAGTACTTAATACATATGTTAGAAATATCTCACATGCAAATTAATATATATATATATATATTTAAATTTTTATTTTTTCGGTCAAATATGTTTAAAATGTCCAACACATATAAAAATTTAAAAAGAAAAATTGTCGAGTTGGTGTCATGTCACCTATACGATAGGAACACACTTCATTCTAGAAACGTTCGGCTTAGATTGAGGGACCCATTTTTTGGCTGGGCATGTCATTTTTATATCCATAAACAGCAAAGTTCTTATTTTGGTTGGCAGCATCTGGATGGCATTGATTTCTTTCTGGTTAGATCTTAGGAAAATTGTGCAGATTAATACGAGAGAAAAATAACCCAATTTGACTATAGAAAGGGCCGTGCCGCACCCGTTATGTTTGATTCTACATTCTCTGACCCGCGGGTATTCTGATGTGATTGTCGATTTTTTTGAAAGGGTTTGGGTTAGGAGTGTTCACAATCTGCCTAACCCGCCGAAAGCTACCGAAATTAAACCGTCAAGACCCTCATCTGCCAAAACTGGAGGAAAACCGACGAACGGTTTTTTGGAAGCGAATTGAAAGTTTTAGAAACCAGCAGAAATCCGCCATAAGTATTTAGTCTGAAAATTATATAAATCGACATCATTCTCTGGGGGGATAAGGGACTTGGGGAAGTCACCAACTAGGATCATGTTAGGGTCACACATTTGCAAGTAATCTTTTGTTGGGCCAACCCCAAAACGACGTGAACAAATTGGATAAAAATAGAGACGTTTACTCAAATGGTCAGTCAGTGTCTATTTCAAAGCCAATTTGCAAGATTGCAGAGCATGTTAGAATGATGCTATTGAAATTGGTTTCTTTTTAGGCGATGATATCGTCTAGGTGCGAAGGACTTGTTACGGTGGCATTTGATGCATCTTATTAGTTTCAATAAGTGCATTTAACACAAAGTTTAGTGGATCTTTAGCAAGATAGAACATCAGAAAACATGGCATGATTCATAAAATATTGTTCTTCTTGGATGAGAACGAGAATCAAAATGGGAGGTGTGTTATTTCGGATGATTTTAGGGTGACTTATGGATTAATTGTACATTAAATTTTAAAAAATGGTCATCATTAGTTTGGATATCGAATATTCTTTAAAATCACTCGATCCGATCCGCGAACACTCTTAACTTGGCTAAAAAATTTGATACGAAGGCCTTGATCATCCTCACTAGTAGTTTACTGGGAAACTAAAATGTTTATTGATCGGAAGACTACTTGAACTTGACTGGCTAATCTTACTCATTATTGGTGTAAATAAACCAACCCCAGATAGCAATTAGCAATATGAACTTCATTATTTTCCTTTGATATTTCTTCCAATATTACCTTCGTAATATTTGAAAAAAAAGAAAACTTAATAATTGTCATCTCATTTCTTGTGATTAGCGAGCAAGTAAATCAAAATAAATAAATGAATGAATACCTGTTTTTTTTTTTTAAAAAAAACGATACGTATTATTAGGGCAAAAGGAAAATCTCATATTAGATGCTGGAGTCCAAATAAAAGAGAAAAAAGTGATCGGATCACAAAACTCTTAGTAAAGTTTTAATACTCGTAGCATACTCAATTAAGGTCAATATTAAACCAAGTAAAAAAAAAAAGTTTTTAAGCAACTGATATTCATAATATGGGAGCCAAGCCAGGCATGAACCTGATTAATTGAGTCGGCAAGTCGCATCCTTTCCCACATAATTAATTGGATACAGGCTGTTTCGCTATACGTGCATGATTGGACAGTTATTATGCATTTTTCGCTTCTCAAAAATAGCCCGGATTTCAGCCTTGATTAATGGAACTAAAATTTTAAGCACACTGCCACTAGTCTACAAGTTTGTAGTAATAGCGATTTTGGTTTTGTTTTTTTATTTCTTATTTTTTAATCACCATTGTCTTCTTCCCCCTCCCAATCAAGAGCGTAAAGGTGTTCTTTAAGCTCCATGCCAAAAGCTATCCGGCCAAGGGTCCAACTCAACTTCTACGAGAGAAAAAGGACAAAGACGTTATTTTCTGGAATTAACTTGTTGGATGACCACCGGGGGTCGATTTCAGATTCCATGAACCACAGAAATACGTGGAACATGAATGATAATAATAATTAATAAATAAATAAATAAATAAAAGACGTGTACGACAATATAATTGGAGATGTGATATTGAGGCTTTGGACAGGGCGTGGAAGTTGTAGTTATGTCCGACTCTTCTTCTTACAATGTTACATCATCTTTTGTTGGCCTTCTTCTTCAAATTAACACGCCAAGTAATCAAATAGGAAAATCCAACGTGAAGACAATACGAGGCCTACTTTGTGGTCGGTGGGACTTCGATGGAAAAGTACTCCCGTCGAATCGTATTCATTTTTGTTTTTTTGGTTCCTTTTCTGGGTCTTCATCTTCGATTGGAAAATGGGAGGAAAAGAGTTGGATTCAGTCTTTTTCACTCGCCCGTGTCTTTTTCTTATGAAACTCTGCGGATGGCTATCATTCCTATTCTAGCCGATGGCACTCTTTTTTTTTTTTTTTTGGTTTTTTAAATGCCCTTTCTGATAAAAGTAAACTAAAAAGAAAATTGAGACAAATGAATTTTTGTGTATTAATAGATCGTATCTTTTTTTTTTTTTTTTTAACTAATATGAAGTATTTACAGGACTGGGTACAACATCCTCATGGGACTGGGACTCAACGCTTTTGAAAAGTTGTTGTAGTAAGGATCGTTAGACAGGCTTTGTATATAATGGTACTATCATATTTGATCCGATTGATCAAAAACAGATGATGAACAAGGGGATGAGAGAATTCACAGGAAATTTTATCTGTCGTTGGAACTTCGGCAAACAGGGTATAAGAGAGCACACTACTTTGTCAATTAGATATGAAAGAATTGATGGAGCTTTTCTAACAACAACTTCATTCATTCTTTGATCAAAATCGGTATCAGGATTAGCAGGGCAATGCCTAGTTAGAACAAGACACCGTCTAAACACGCAACTATACAAAAAAGAGTTCTGAAAGGACTGGGAAAAACACCAGTCCAGGAAACTCTCAATCCCGCGAATGTTGAAGTGTCTTTTGGGCTCTATCTAAACAAGCAGTCTGCACCATTATGCCGGTGACTCCACGTGCAACCAGCCCAACAAAGCACTGGAACAGTTGAGAGCTTAAGGCTTAGGATCAAGGGTGGGTTGTGATCAGATTCCAGTAAGTATAAGGCCCCCAGAATTCCCCCTTGCAACGGGAGCCTATTTTCTCCAACAAGCTTCCATCCGCATCCCGCCGTTTATAGTAGTATCAGAATTAATTATTCACTAGCACACTTTTGGGACGTCTTGATCTCTTAAAGGTTTATTCTATCTGCAACAACAATAAAGTTATACTCTCGTATTTAATTAGAGAAAAAAAAAAATCCCAACTACAAAGAAAACAAAAGAGAGAAAAAAAGGATTTTCTTTTAAAACATAATCAATTGACGTCATATTGATGTGAGCATGAGTGATGCCAATTATATTTAAACTCTATCCAAGATCCCTTGCCACGTAGTTGGGCTAAGTTGGGCTATCAGCAATGGCCCAAGCAAGCCCACCTCTATATCTATATATATATATATATATTTTTTTATTATTATTATTATTTTTTTTTTTTCAAACCAAACCGTGCGCAAATAGAATCAAACTGGGCTGGTGCTACACCCACCCAAGTCCCCAAACATGAAGCGGAACAACATAACGTCTAAATCCAAATGAATCTTCTTGAAAACCCACATCCGTCGGTTTGCATTTCTTGATTGCGTCAATCAAACCATATTTCAAGTCATTTCGTTCCTTCGTTTAGCATATTGTCTCATGTCTTTTTGTGAAGAAGGCGTGGACATTAATTGCATGCAAACCTATGCGCGAAGAGCAGATCGTCAAGCAAGAGTGAGAACGCATTCTGAATATTTTACAATTCCCACAAGACCTCTGACCACTTCTGTCCTTCCTCCATCCCTTTCAAAAGGATAGCACTCCTTTGCTGGCATTCCAAATGGGACGTTCTGCTTCATTTGGTTGAGGATTGGCGAAATGTACGTCCTTTGCACGACTATTCATTCTCATAACAGTTTGATTAACCACACTTGAGGCTCTGCTGTCACTGTTGCAGTGGCAAAAATACTTTAATTTGGGTAGCCTCTGTTTGTAGGATGCCTTGAGCAACATGCGGTGCCGTCCCAAAAAAAAAAAAAACCTACTTCATATAGGTTAATCCTGATCAATATCTATCTCAACAAAAAGCAAATTTGGGATTAGAGAAAAAAAATTTAATCCTTTTATAAAGGTTGAGTGGGCACATGATTTGCATCGGCCTATTATAGCTAAGTGTTTGAGGCTGATTGAGTAACCTTGGGACTGTCGTCTACAGCATACTCTAAGAGAAGGGTATTATTGTGCGGACTTCCTTACTAATTTGGGTGTTTCTTCAGGGGTGGCTATTCTTCAGAGTAGTTAACTGGTTATGGTTTTGTATTCTTCCGTTTCTTCTTGTCTCTTGTCATAACTATATATATATATTGATATGAATCGTACAAAATACTTGTTAAACGAAATAGAATTATGGACTAAAAAGACCAAACATATGCTCAAGTAGTAACTCCACCCCAGGTCCAGCTTCAAGCTCTGGAGTCTATACTTAATGATCATGCTTTAAATGCCAAACTAATCTAGAGGTTGTGCGTAATTTCAATATGGGAAATAAAATGTTATATGGCACATATTTTTTGACACGAAAATAACACAGTTAATGATACAATATGCATCTTATGGTGATTATTATGCAGTTAACATATTTAATTGTGAAACAAAGATCTTATAAACTATGTTCAATATTAAATTTAAAATTTTTGTTATATATATTGAATGTATATTTTGAGACTATAGAAGTGAAAACTATTGCATATAAAATGTGTAATCATAGGGCCATAAGAAAATTATGCCTCAAATGGATAATGAATCACCCATGTCAACAACTTGTCAAATTCATTTGTTTGATGAAGCTCTTCGAATATACTACACAAAAAAAAAAAAAAAAAAGGAATTTTGTGTGAGAAAATCTCACTGAAATACTAGATAAGGAGCAATTTACTTTAATTTTTGTTACTATCATGTAATCCCTAGTAACAAAACTTGATTGGTGTATAAAGCAAAACTTTACCTTCGAGATTGTTTCTAAGAGTTAAAGTAATCAAGAATTCAGATTTTTAGATTGGAGACCTCACATTTAAATGATGAATTATCGGAGACAATAATACTCTCTAGATTATGATCTAAACTTTTTTGAAAGCACTCATGAAGAACAAGTGGGCATATATATATAAATATATATAGTTTAAGATACATTTAGGCTATCATGCACTAGAACACTGAAAAGCAGTGTTGCCAGAGGGAGAATCCTCCAGCTAGAATGTGTCCCACTGTCTGAACGCACATTTCAGACTCGGTTAATATACAGTACACAAAATGTGTGAGAAGGGAGACCAGAAGTGCATTGTGCGGCCATCAAAATTCAAGAGCCAAGACCCACTATTTATCATTCCTCGAAGCCCCAGCACTGCATATATTGGAGGCGCCTTAAGTGAGAAGAACGGATCGTAGTTCCCTATATTTGGGTAGTGATTTTCGCAGACCACCAATCGACATCCATCACAGGAGACTAAAATTGTATATCTCCGTGGCCATCTGATGCGCTACTAAAAAGATTGCAATTTATTTTCCCGATAAATGTAGCAGAAAAAACATTACACATTGTAAAGCACCTGCTGCTGAGCTTTGCTGCAATGCTGATGTAGAGATGAAAACAGTATCAATGGCCAGTGCATAATGGTGTGAGAAAACTGAATTCCCTTGAAGATCTTGACTTCTTAAGGGGAGAGAGAGAGAGAGAGAGAGAGAGAGAGAGAGCTATGAATTAATCTTAACTAAATGGCCTCAGCTTCATGTTGGCGATGGTAACTTAGGAATCAAATGTTGCATGCAAAATAATAGTATAAGCTTCAGAAGAAAACCAATGAAAATACTCATCTTAATGTTTTTATCAACAAACCCTATATCTACATACTAGTCTCACGCCAAAGTGAGCACTAAACTGAGTTTAAAAAGCAATTAATCCATGTCTTGCAAAATGGACTTATGTCTATATAAAATCACTGGGTAACATAGTATGCAAAACTCAAAGCATGGAGCAGACCATACACTTGAATGTTGATCTAGGAATGGTGAGAAATTGTGTCACGGCGCAACCTGTCCTCCGTGCCGTGGACTTGACTGAGACCCTGATGTGCCGCCCCCGCCATCACCCATAATTGGCCTATATGCATTAATCGCTGCTATCACGCCCAAGTGACTATCAGTCCCACCGCTGCCACCGCCGCCGCCACTTATGGCCGAACCCAATTGCTGAGTAGGCAAGAGGGCCATGGTGGCAGGAAAGTTCATATATTGCAAACCGCTAGACATTGAAGAACCCCTATACACATTATTACTCCCTCCATTGAAAGAAGGAAATGTTGCCAAGGGGTCTCCACTCATCACTTGGCTACTAGGATTGGTCACAGTCCAAAACTTTGCCGGAATCAGGCTTTGACTTGCCGGAATCGCCCCGGAACTACTCGATTGCAACAAATAACTCCCCGCCATTTGATGGCCTTGAGATAAAAATTCATGCTCCGCCGGCCTAAGCTTTCTTATCTCCCTCCGCGCAGTATCTAAACATGTGCCGTCACCACTTCTGCGCACTTCTGGCTTGGTAGTGTCGTGTAAAACAATGGCGGCGTTCACGTTGAGACCCGCGCTAGTTGTACTAAGTGAGCTAAAGCTTAGAGAAGAGTCATCAGAAGGAAATGAAATCCTCCGCTGCTGGGACGCTGACGGTTCTTCAATTAGATAGTTTGGATTAAAGTAAGTCCTCCCAAGGTGGTGAGAGGCCGAAATGGTGGAGCCGGAGTTGCGGAGGGAGAGATTCAGGGAAGTGAAATTGGCGGGAATGGTGCCAGTGCCCGTGGCGGCAATGACGGAGGGTTCAGCTTGCTGTAACAGCCACTCAATGGTTTTGCCGTCGGATTTGTGGCCAAGCTCACGAGTGAGCTGAAAGACCCTGGCAGCGCAGGCGGCGGGCATGCGGATCCGACGGCCACGGCCATCGACTTTTGTGTGGCGATCCTTGGTGGTGGTGGTGGTGCGCTTGGGAGGTGCTGTCTTGGTGGGGTTTGACGAGGATGAGCTTGGTTGAACACGAGCTAGAGTTTGAACTTGATCGAGCCCTTGTACATGTTCTTGCTTCTTTTCTAGAGGTTGGATGGAGAAATTTAGCCTGTTGATCCCATCATCTGGTTCCATGATAATATGGAGATGGAATGGATTATAATTACAATTTTTCTCCGTGCTTTTGTTCTGGTGCGTAGGGGACCCTTAACTCAGTGACTTTGGTGACCTAGTGGGTCTTTCTCTCTTTCTCAGTGTGTCTGAATTGGGTGCGTGTACTGCGTGGTAGTGGCATGGAAATTCCTTTCCGACGGGAGCTCGCAGCTGAGTTGTATTTCTATTCCAGGTTGGAGATGAGAGAGAGGAGGCCAAGAGGGCAAGCTTGAATCAACAAATATAATCAGTGAGCATTGTGTGGGAGTGGTGAGTTGGATAAGAAAAATAAAGCAATCAATTCGTACAAAGTATAGGATAACGTGAGATTCTTGGACACTATGAACAGGAGCCATATGAGCCTTCTACATTGTGTATCAGTCAATTACAATAATAAATTAATATAGTATTTACAAATCTCGTGTCCCGGTAATAAAACACTTAGTTTGGGAAATTCACCAGGTTTCTGGGGATTTGCCTGCAATCTTTGTGTTGTTTGTTTGTTTACAGTTGTTCGTGGGGGGGTTTTTTTTTTTTTTTTTGTTTTTTTGGATTTTGCACTGCCATTGGCTGAGGCTCCACGTACGGTGCTCTTTATCGTTCAACATGTGAAAGACAATGGTGGCCCTTCCATTCCATGTGGTACCCAGTTAAAAGGCTCGTTAAAGAGATCAGATGTTCAGGCGGCTCCCATTCCATTCCAGTAATCATTGCTCTCTCGCCTTCATAAATTTTTGCAGTTTGGTAATATTTCGGTGTGTTTCTACACAGAAGACGTTCACCCAGAGCCATTGTTGTCAAGGCACTTTTTTTTTTTTTTGTTTTTCCTTTCCTCTTTCTCTTTTGAGGTCTTTAAAAAAAAAAAAAAACGCAGGGCCATTAGCAAAAGAAGACTGTGGGAACAATAGTTTTCGATGATTTTAGACTCGTGTGTATATATATATAGATAGATATATAGTCATCCTCATTCCCCATACAACTATAGCATATATGCGAATGACATCACTCCACTGATCAGTCCGCGTTTATGTTAGCCAACACATAGCACTCAATGGTATGGTGGACGGAGCTGATGGTTCCGGTTCCGAATTCAAGAAGACCATAATTCAACCGACTACCGGTGGTTCGGTTTTAATTCTAATTTGGGTTTCTATTTGATTTCGGTTCCGGGTCGATTTTAGTTTCAGTTCGATTCTGTAATGTTTCAAAATTAGCCCCAGCCCTCTCTCTACTCTTTTTAAATTTTACTTAAAACATTTTTTTTTTGTATTCATTAAAAAATTAAATTTGAGCCAATTAAAATTATTAATGTTAAGATTATAAAAATATATAATCGAAAATATGAGGGTAAAGAAAAATTTTAAATAAATAAAGGGCTTGAAAATTTTCTTACTTAATTAACCGGCGTGCATATTTCTTTCCATTGTTTTTATTTTTGGTATAACAGTTGATCTATCATACTAAATTCACTTTTCTAGTCTAGCTTAAAAAACAAGTATTCTAGTGCAGAATTATAAAATTTTCAGGAAATTGTTTTTTATTGTCTAGCGCTTCCCAAAAAAAAAAAAAAAAAAAAAGAAAAAGGACCTTTATCAACAAAATAAATAATGAACACACTCAATATTCTAAGTAAGCCTAACACAATTGGAATTGTAAAATAGGCAATTTCCAAGTTTCTACATATCACTGAACCAAAATATAGAAAAAAAAAATTAATTTTAAATTTTTATAATTAAGTTCTTAACTTTTTTATGTTTTTATTAGAATTATACATCTTTTAAATTCATTTCAAATTTATCTTTTTTAATAGAAAATAAACAAAACGTTGATTATTTTTATTTGATTAATATATAATTGTTAATAATTCTGGATTTTTAGAAAAATAATTCAAAATAAATTTTAAAATATATGACTTAAATAAAAATTTAAAAACTTAAAATTAATTTTTTTTATATATCCCTCCCAGAACCAACTTATACATTTCTCTCTGCGACTTTACCATTTAACCACCCCCAGATTCTCGCTGACAAGACTCTTACTCGGAATGTCCTAGTCCATGTGTGTGTGTGTGTGTGTGTGTGTGTGTGTGAGAGAGAGAGAGAGAGAGAGAGAGAACATGGCATGTTTGACCGATGTACCCAACGGCATGTAATGTAACGCAGAAGGGAACAAGAGAAAGCTACCCGACACAAAGTGGCAAAAGTTCAACAAAGTCTTCAACCATCAACAGTATTATACCTAATCAATCATGAATCGTTCCTAGCAATGCAATCATTCAAGCAATTGATACAAAATAAAACTTGATCTGGCCTTAAATATTCTTGGGAAAGAGTTCCACGGAACTTGATCTACATTGATTTGTACTTATAAACTTGATTCGCATATCACTTTAGTCATGTCATTCCCCACGTATTATGGCACGAACCTGTGTGCTTAATTTTAAGCCTGCCATAAATCTATGAAACTGCTCCTCTTTGTCTTCTCTTGCACGGCACGAGTTCTATTGTTCGTTTCTCTTTTTATTCTCCAAATAGTTCTAAGAGGGCATTAGCTACGGCTCTCGCGCAATCGTCATGTTTATGGACTAGCTGAAGTACAAGTGTGATGTCGAGACTAATGTCTCTTATTGGAAACGAGAGTAAAAAACAAGAAATTTCCAACTCAATAGCTTAAAGTTTCCGATAAAGTAATAGCATTGAAAATTCATTAAAATATTATTTATTTCCATTCGTTATTACTGTCGTTTAGCTATTTTATTTCTAGTAAATAATAGTATTAGAGTTGAAAATTCAGCAACACGGCAGCAAAGTCTACAGTGAAGGCAAAAAGCCCAAGTAGACATAAGATGAAAAGGACTCGCGCTATCTCACATTGAAAATATCTTAAAATTTTTCGGTAAGATGTGTTGTCAAAAAAACTTTAAATGTCGTTGGCTCCAGTCTGATACTCTCCAAAATTGTTCAGGCGTCCTGTTTCCAACAGGACCACTTTCATTAAATTCATCCACGTTAGTTGGTTGAAGATTTTCCTTGACTGGGTTCAGAAGCTGTGCTCTGTGGATGCAAATGCAGCCATTAATGATGTTTTTGCGCCACCCCACCCCACCCCCCCCCCCAAAAAAAAGAAGAAAAAACCCTTTGCAGTCACACCAACTGTTTAGTGCTCTTCATATTTATATGTTAATTAGTTGAATACTTTAATAATGCCTCTAGCGTACAACCTGCGAGTACTGTATATACACCGCCAACACCCAAGACTCCCTCTCTTCGATTGGTAACCCCCATTTCTAGGCCACATTTCCATATTGACCTCGCCATAGTCCCTTTTAATAGTCAGTAATGGTCCCAATGCCACAATATATCTAGCATTAACGTCACAACAATGAAGGCAACTTGTAAGTCCCACACACAAGAGTATTTAACTAGTTGCTGGAAAATCACGTGCCATGCCACCATGCCAACCTTTGCCGGTGATGCAGATGGCTCACCAGCCATCTCGGCTAATCTTACCAAAAAAGAAAAAAAAGGAAAAAAAAAAAAAAGTTGTGGGAATGCTGGGGTAGAAGAAAGAAGTCACTTTCCCTCTACATTTTAGGTCGAGCTACAGATTGGTCACTTGAAAGTTACAAACTCAACAGCCTGTCATCTGACTTTGCGTCATGTTATTTTTATTTTTATTTTTTTTCCTTTTTGATGGAGATATCATTTTGATTTTCAGAAGCTTTGCGATTTCAGAAAAATTGAGGGGCAGTACACTTGTGGTCCATGCTCCGACCTGATATGTTCTTCAACTTTCAAAAACACCAGACAAGCTCATGTCCTCGGTGTTCTATCAATCTCTATTACGGTGCCGGTATAGGCTGAAATCCCGTTATGGCCCAATTTTAACAAGCAGTAGAGTCCGATGGCCAAAGTTTTTTATTTTTTGTTTTTGGTTTTTTTTTTAATATTTTTTTTATTTTCGGATATTCCTATAGAACCTTTTTGATTTTCGATGGCCAAAGTAATTTTGCAAATCGGGTTATAAGAAATGTAAATGAGTGAGATTCGGAAACCCATATCTTTATGATTTTTTCATAAATCTTTCATCATTGAACCAACCCTTGTTAGTATTATTATTATTATTTATATATATATATATATCGTACAATTATTAATTGTGGAACTTACGCGTGATTAGATTTAAAGAGATAGAATTGAAAACAAGAAAAGAATGGCAGATTGCCACGAGAAAAGAAGGGCAAATAGCAAATTAACAAAAAGTTCCATCATGTAGGCATGTCATCTTGACATGTTTCATCATTTTTTCTTTTTTTTTTTTACACTCAAATACATTTATATACGCGATGATTGCACATTAGAAACTGGAAATTTTTCGTTTTTTCTTCAAAAGTGTATGTACGTGCCTATATTTTACCATGCGCACACATATATTCATAATTAATTACACATTCTAATAAATAATTTTTTTAACTTGTTATCAGTAATAATCCTTTAAACGTCAACTGTTCTTTTATGTTCATCATATTAATAGCCGGTGCCACTAAATGTATATCATCACGAAACCCGTATCCATTTTGCTGTGTAGTCGATGTCATGGTAAATTGATTAATTAACAGAAGGTTATCGATATATTATTGTCTCTTTTCTTTTCGCCGGGCATATTGTAGTGCATCATCCAATTAGGATGATAGGTTACTTATAGGCGATCGATCAATAAGAGAATCCACATCACATTCCGTACCCTGCCTGAAAGCTAATATCGGTGCTTCTTTACTCATACATTGGCAGAAGAAACGACTGGACCCGTCTGGCAGGTCTCTTTTTTGCATTGCCAGCCTAACTAGGATGTTTAAGTTGAAGGCCCTATGGAATTAGATGGTCCACCATGGCAAGGACAGCCGCAGGGGAGCAATAGATAATTATTGTGTATAATTGAATAAGAGTTACTAATTAATCTCAAAGTTATAGAAAATTGAATGTACTTTTAGTTTAATCAAGATATTTTAACGAGAATTTAAACTCATAATTTTTACGATAGGAACAAACTTTTTTAACTATAAAATTATAATAAGTAATGATCATTATGTATACTTTTTAATCGCGATCCTTGTATTGTATAATTAAAAATATATATTTAACCCGAGTAATAATTATTTAATATAAACTACTGTCTAGAATCCGTGAGATTGATGAAGTTGATGTGTAACGAAGCTTTTAATCAAATTTGAATTTGGACTGCCACCATGGCACTGTTCCGGATCCATCGACTATTTTCAGAATCCTATCGGCAGTGAAGAATAGTTTTCCGTACGGAGATCATGCCTGCATCTGGCAATCGACCCTTTCGTTCAGCATCCCTTCTTTAGAAAATCAATGATCTCGGTTTTTGACGTAAAGGGAAAATGACATGTCTAAACTAACTATATTGTCAATATCTATATACGGTAATTCATAATTCCCAAAAATTGCAATTTATTCGCTACTGGAAAAATGGCCTGGCCATTCAGCATTTTGTACCGTCGTGCATGCATATCAAAGAGATCCCAACCCTTTAACAACGATTCGATGACATCAATTAAATTTTCTATATGTGGGTCTGGACTTTATCAGATGTTGAGGAAATGTCGCGGGAATATTTCTTGCTATTGAAATGGCTCAAAGACAAATCGTCGAAAAATTCTCACACAAATGGCACCGATTGAAAACTCCTTTAATTTAATTTAATAGATGAGAAAGTATGTAAATATTATAAGTTATTTAAAGTTTCTATTTTTTTTAGTGATATAAAATTTTATAGTCTTCAAGGTATATATATCCTAAATTACAGGATAAGAATTCTTTCTTTTTTTTTTTTTCATAAATTCCGCAACTTTTTCTAGATAACTGAGCTTGAAAATTCCTGAATAAATATCTTTGATCAGGAACACGCTGAAAGAAAAGTGAAATCCGATCAAAGGAAACCTCTTTTGAAAGGAAAAAAAGAAGAAGAAAAAAGAAAAAAAAGGAAAAGTTATTCCTAGAACTTCCCCTCTAAAGTTTAAACTCGTTGCAAGAAATTAATCGATGAAAGCATGCACGCTGCACATTTCTGTTCAACGGGTACGCATTTGTTTGCTACGTAATGAAAGAGACCAAGCGAATGGGTCCAATAATCAAATCTGCTGGCTCTAATGTAGCTTTAGCCTTAGCCTATTCAAGCAGCTTTTTAACAGTTATTATATGAGAATCAGCAAGCGAGCAAGCGGAGGGGAGACCTGCGTTCCATCATCATTCATCCAGCTCACCTCTCATCGCTTGCATGGAATGTCCTTCTCGACTCCTCTCTGGCGAAGTTGGTGGCTTGGCTGACAATGTCATGTCACTCTCACTCACTTGGAATCTTGGGATATCAAGTTTGTGAAATAGAATTTAAATTGTTAAATTTAAATATAAAAATTTTAAAATTGTAATGATTAATTAAAACCGATCATTCAAATTCCGTCTCATCTATCAATCTTGCTGTCTTCCGATCATTTTCGGTTGTCGTGGCAACACAACATCTCTTTATTGAGTCGAGTCAAACTGAGTTTACTGTAGCAGTCTTCTCTCTTCTCTCTCTCTCTCTCTCTCTCTCTCTCTCTCTCTCAATTTTTCAACGAGTAAGTCAAATGTGGAACAATGCTACATGGCTAGAACGATTCTACTATGTATTTCATCTTATACTGTCTTATCATATTTCAGTTACTAAATTCATTTTTATTATTTTCAGATTCTTTCTCTGTCGATACCCTCTCAGTTCAGCTTTTTTTCTTTTTCTTCATTATTTCTAATAATTATTTTATTTTTTTTAATAAGTTATCTCATATTTTACCACTTTTTATTAAAAGGATAAAATTTCATAAGTTGTAAGGACTTGACTTCATTTATCATATTTTTGTAATTTGCTACTTATTGACTTAAATTTTTAGATGAATAGGAAGAAATTGTGTGTAAACACTACACTGTCCTCCTTATTTCATTAATAGTGATTTTTCTAAAAACATAAGATTTCTACTTTGTACACATACTTAGTCTAATTTTTTGCTAAATGAGAGAATATATTAGAAATTAATATATTTGTAATTTAATATTGACTCTTACATATCTGTTAAAAGTTTTTGGTTGATTAATTTTTTAAAGATTGCCACAATACAAAAATTCAAAGCTCTATGCAGAAAGGGGTTATGTCAACGAATATTAATGGCAATGACTCATTCGTGAAGATTACAAAGTTGGGACCTAGTCAGACCTAATGCCCGACAAAAGTTAATATTAGTAAAAAATATGATGAAAACAAAAATCTATTTTATTTTATTATATTTAAAGATATTCCAAAGATTATCTTCATTATAGATAACATAAAGATCGTAACATTGCATTGCATTGGCAGTTGTGTCGCATCTTTTCCTTTTTGTTGTGCTGCCCACCCCACCACCCCCCCCTTCCCTTTTTAACCTTTCGCTCGCTGCTTGCTTTTTGGGACCTCATCAAGTTAAAGAAGGCTTGAGTACACGGACGGAGCCTCTTGATATATTTGAGAGGGATAACCAATTAAAAACTAATTTTTAAAAAAAATTAAAGTTTCGTCAGAAAATTATGAAATGTGCATAACAATTACATTTTTTTGACAACTTATTACATATTTTGTTATTTTTGTTAAACATATTGTAATTTTTGACAGAAGAATTGAATTTAAAATATATATATATATATATAATTAAATTGACATCAACATGACTTCAATCCTCTAATCCGCCAAACTCATCTGTACCAGTACCGACAATTACACCTCATTTTTAAAATTGAATGTCTTGAATTTAAATTTCGGTCCAAATAATTTAACCCCAAAATAAAAACAGTTACAACTCTGTTTAGTCATTTTTGTACCCATCTGGCATGCGGCACATGACAATCTGAGGAAAACAAAGAAAAGGGTGGAGATAAAAAGCAAGCACTGAAATGCAACGAGCGAGTGAAAATGGCGTGTGTGGACTGTAAAGCCAATTAGAATGAGGACACCACGAAAGTCATTTCCCGTTTACCGTGGTTCTGATACCATTAATCGTGGATTGCTAGCTTGTTGTCTATATGTATAATATATATTAGTGGGTAAGATAAATGTTTAATGTCTTCAATAGATAAACAAAGAAGATGATGATGCAAATGAAGAATCCTTAAACCCGCAAAGTAATTTTAACACATAGGAGACTTACAATATACACCAAAGAAAGTATTGAATTAAAAAAAAAGAAGTTTTTAGAGTGATTTTGATTCCGAAAACTGCCTTCTGCACTCTCCTTCCATTTCTGAGCATATGCGTAGACTTAATCTCAACGGATTTTAAATTATGAGAAATCCGTGTCGCATCACTCACATAACACTAAATATTATATTGTTAAAAGAATATACATAGAAGACACAGTAATTAAAGTGGCGTGCGGTCGTTAAAGATAACTTGAGACTACATTATTAAAGTAGGCTAACTTTAGAGGTACCCCTTTACGTTTAGTCTCATTTTTGTACAATTAACCATTCGATTGCACTTTGTTAAGACTTGCATTTCGTTCGCATTATAATTTTTTTTTTTTTTTGTAAATAAAAAAAGAGGTGAGAAAGAGTCCATTTAAGCAACAAAATGAGCCATAGGGTGCATGGTTGATAACTAACATTAACAATACCAATGCAAAGAACGACAAGGACCCCAAAAAAACATAAAAGGAAGAGCAATTATACGGGCATTGTCTGTGTGTGACTTAAACACGGCTCGATAATAAAATTCACCTCTACCCTTTCATTGAAGAAACGTGGAGTCTAAACTTCTTGAATTGCCCAAACAAGTGACACCATGTTGTTAAAAATACGCATGGAGGACCATATTTCCATGACAATGTTAACGCATTACCCAGTGAAATACATAACACCTAATATGAAACATCAGATTTTAATCACCAACTCGTTCAGAAATTTTCTTTGCTTGCAACACAAACCATAGAAATATTACCAACATAGAACTAGAAGGGTTGTGGCCATTTTAATCACATTTTCTTATAGGACGGCTTTTCTATAAGAAAATGTGAAAACAGGATTTTCCAACTTATAATACAGTACCTCGACACAGAAGAAACCAAAGACTCGAATCCATAATAGATTTCTTGGCTCATAATACAGTAGAGAAATCTTACTAACCTGAACACTTTCAATGGGACAAACAAAATATAGAGAAGTTAATTAGAATCAGTCCCATGTTCGACCAAGGCATTGAAATTGTCCAAACATGAACTTGCAACGACTAATATGATCAACTGCCTCAAGGATAACCAAAGCCGCTGAAGAAGCATATCCTCGTTTGTTTCTGGCTGACAGAGTGGCTCTGGGCTCTTAAATCCATCTTAAGGAGCAGCAGCAGAAGCACCAAAAAGGCTCCAGTCATTTACTTTGAAAGAAGAGACAGCAACTTTGAAGACCTCTGCCATTGGCAAGAATCCAGCTTGAGCGGCAGGAACAGGTGGTCCTGCACCAACTGTCCTGGCACTCTCACTCAAAGGACTGCAATCAAAGAAACGAAACGGCAACTTGTAAGAGAAGGGGGCAACAGCTTAGTGAGCTGTGCAGAATTTAAATTCTTCACGTCCTATTCTGTTTTGCTGCACTACAACATGATGAAATGTAAAATTTATCCAGAAGAAGGTTTAATGCTTCAGCCGCAGACTGATAGAAATCCCTGGGCCTTTACCTGAGTAAAGTAGGTTTGGAGTTGTTGACCTTACCCATCAATTCCCAACTCTCCATAACCAACCCCACAAGACCCCACCCCACCCAAAGAAAAAGAGGAAAAAGGAGAGGAGGTGAAAAGCCTAACTGAAGATTCCATGCTCTTTGCTTTGATTAAAAAACATTTCCCTTCCTTTTGCTAATTTACTGAGGCTTAAACTTTATGATAAATGCATGGATTCATTAAGCAAGAGCCTGCATCCTTTATCCCTAAAGTTTCTTAAGAAAAATAGCTCAAAGCATCCAAGGCTCACATGCATCCTGCACCCCAATAATTTCTCAAGAGAAGCTAGATGAACTTTCCAAAAATGGGTCTAACAACAATCAGCAGTTCCAAGAGCATTCAATAATTTCCAAAATTAAGAAAAAAGAGTATAACACATAACTGGGATGTAAAGCTTATATGTTTTCATGTAATATATGTCATCACCACCTCGAATTCAATTTTTTTAGTGCATACTCTCCAAATCATTTGTAGGGGAATTTTATGCCACACTAAATTAGAGAAAAAAAGTCCACTGTTTTTGTGAAATACTATTTGTGCTTACTTTATTATGATGGGTTCATACGCAGTTACAAGCACATCTGTAACAACTTCCTTCAGGCGTAGATTGGCCAAATAAACCTGCAGCAACATCATGGAACTGCAATTACCATTTGACAACCCCTTAAAAATGGATGCAGAACATATAAACTTTTTTTTGATTTTTTGTGGACAGAACATATGACAAACTTACTTTCACAATATTTTGTGCTTCCCTTCCCTGCCGTTCCTTGGAGATAGCCTGCACAGAATTTGCAGCGTGAGTCAACAACAGAGGATGAAAATAGGTAGATCACATGGCAGCAGTGAAAGTAACAGTCACCAATGTAATTTGGGAATAATGAGAAGGGGAGAAAACTAAATGATGTCTTTGATATGCATTTCATTTGATACACCCATTGCCAACAAGCAGTTAATTTACCAAATAATGCATAATCATGGGCTTATAAAGCGAAAATAATGTTCATAGAATAACTAGAAAAAAAAAAAAATCAACTCCCCGTTCAGTAACACTGCCAGAAGACAATATAATTTTAACATCCTAGATTTTTGTATCCTCAAGCTAGTCATAGGAAAAGAGAAAAGAAGAAATCAGAAACTTTTTAGTGCTATCTCTGCTGTTTGCTACTGCACTATCAGCCCTTGCAGCTCTTACTTCATGTTTGCTTTGAATCATTCCCCTAAGCATAACTCTCAACACTTAACTTCACATTATACATGTTCTATCACAGCTTCTCATCAAGTCATTTTTCTTTTTTTACTAACAATTATAATTAGATCTATCAGTCCACTTCCAAGGTGATCACAAAGGAAAATTCCATAAACACAAAATATAACATGCTCATAATGATGGCCATACAAAAAGAAAGGGCACGTCTTGGAGGTTTACAACATTCATTTTGGGTTAGTTTAAGAAGAACCAAATATCTGTTGAAGATGAAGGCTAAAACACCATGAACATAGCTCTACATATATCCGTAGATAACACAAAACTGTACACAAAAGAAAGTGCATAGGAAAAAAGATTTAGGTAACATCAGCACAAGACTCTGAGAAAGCATATATCCCCTGATCGGAGAAATCTAATTAGTAGCAGAAAATACAAAAGCTACGACCAGAGACCAATCAAACAGTTTGAGTTACAAGCAATTGATGCTGCACCTACCATTTGGCCGACTGCAATGGTAGCAACATGAGGCAGACCAGGGACCTCAACTACTCCAGACGGCTCAATTATCTGAATTAAATGGGAAAATAATTTACAAAAAAAAAAAAAAAAAAGTTTTACAGTCAATGTTCATTTCCTGAAACCTCTGAAAAATTCTCTGGATGTACTGATATGCAAATGCTTGGAATTTAGTATTTTGTCAAGCCCTACTAACTGGAGTTTTTTTTGTTTTTTTTGTTTTGGCAAAGAACAGTAATCTCAAAGTGAAATTCAAGAATATAGTATCAGACACGACGATTTACCGTGAATCCTTCAGCATCTTGTTCAGTGGCGAGGTCTTGAAGAAACCAGGCGGCACTTCCATTATCTCCCACTTCATGCTTCAAATCTAACAGCTCAAAGATCAAGCTTTCGTCCCGTGCAAGGCCCACAAAGACCTCCTTCACATCCATCAAGCACAAATCATTAAATTGTTCAATAGCATGTCCATCTTCCAACCATGTAACAAAGGCAAAAGTAACTGATCAAGAAACTCATTTTTCGAGTACAACCAACCTGATTATCAGGAACCTGCCGAATTTCGCTGATATCCTTCAAATCACAAACCCCACTTGTCAAATCGGTTAAATGTTTTCATAGCATTCATAAACGCGTCAAGAACTGAACTGGGTCTAAAAGATCAAATCAAATAAAGTACATAATATGAGCAACTAACCTGGAATCTAACCGGAATTTTGCCAGCAATTGCACCTCCGAACAAGGGGCGCTCCGTGTAAGCATCCTCCGACATTGCAGGCAGCCAATAAAATCAAAACCCCAACAACAATTTCACCTTCGCAATCAAAAATTCAACCCATGTTACAGCGGTAACAGAATAGAATAATGAATCGAGGAATATATAAAGAAAGTGTACTAAAAAAATTATGTACATAAATATAAATATTCGTGAGTAGATAATAAATTAATTAAAAATTTTATTTTTTTAATTTAATTACTTTCTCTCTCTCTCTCTCTCTCTCTCTCTCTCTCTCTCTCTCTCTCTCGATTGTGTTTTTTTTTTCTTCTTTTTTCTCTCTTTTTTCTCTCTCACATAATCTATTTACAAATTCTTTTTTTTTGTTACGATCTTAATATTCTCTTATTAATTCAGCCAGTAAATTAATAATTAGTCCATCCAAAACAATGTTCAAAGTCATTTCTTTATTAAACATGATAATATTAATAAAAAAATTCATAAATACTAAAAAAAAAAAAAAACAAAAATACCCAATTAAATTTTTTGATTTTCGAATCAGATATCAAGAGAAAAAAAAACAATAATTAGTATATTTGATTCGAAAAATAAAATAATAATTTTTTAATTAATAATTGGTAGGGAGGAGAAGAGACTTCTTATGCCGCTTGATATTTTTTGAATCAGAAAAATTCGATTGACATAAGCAGTCTCTTCTCCTCCCTCCCAACTATACATTTTTTGAGATAGCTTTATTAAATATAAGATTTCTCCATTATCTATTGCTCTCTCTCTCTCTCTTAATAATAATAATAATAATAATAATAATAGAATTTTTTTGGGTGTAAATTTTATTTTTTGATCTGAAATAGTCACAAATATTTTAATTAAAAGTTTAATTAATTACAAGAGATATTATTTATCTTGTTTTTTTTAATTGATGATAAACTTTCATTTTAATTTATTTCTTTAACTTTAAAATTTGGTCGCATTGTGAATTTTTAACAAAAATAATTTTTATAAAATTTTGGTAAAAACAAAAATTTTAAAATAAATAATAAAACAAAAACATTCGCGCATTGCATTTGCCGGCGAGCTTGACGGAGAAAACATTTTTCAACGCTTACCACACAGCCCAATAAAACACACAGCCCAATAAAAAATGTCTTTTAGCAAAAAGTAAAAACCCATTTTTAAAGGCTCGCCGGAAAACATCCGACTGCGTTGAGTAGTTGATATCAAAATTTAATCTTCTGATTTTTTACGAATATTTTATGTAAAATACAATTTTAGCGAGAGGCAAAGAGAAATTCTACGAGAATTTTTATGTATTCATTTTTTTTTTTTTTCTGTTCATACAGAAGCTTTAAAACTTTTGCATAATATAGACAATACAAATTTTAAAAAAAATAAATAAATTGTGATAAATATTATTATTCAAGTGCCAAATATTGATGTTAAAAGTAATCACTTTTTTCCCAAAAAGAAAGAGAAAAAGGAAAATCCCAAACTTCGTCAATGAGCCAAAACGGCATCCAAAACCAACCAAAACGGTCAGAAGCAAAGCTAAAAGTTCCCTCACTCCGGCCTCGCTCCCCCGTAATTAATTTAATAACATCATTCAAGACTCACCACCATAATTTTACTAGCTGGAACAAATCATTTACCAACCTTGATCTTTGCGCTGTTAGATTTGAAGCATGAAGTGGGAGATAATGGAAGTGCCACCCGGTTTCTTCAAGACCTCCCCACTGAACAGGATGCTGAAGGATTCACGGCAAATCCTCGTGTCTGATACTGTATTCTTGAATTTCACTTTGAGATTACTGTTCTTTGCCAAAAAATAAATAAATAAATAAATAATACATGTGTGTGTGTGTGTGTGTGTGTGATCAAGCACTAATCATTCAATTGTTCAATAACACATCCATCGCCCAACCGTGTAACCAAGGCTTTGATCAAGAAGCTCATTTTTTTCTGAGCACAACCAACCTGATGACATATCCTCGAAATCACAAACCCCACTCGTCAAATCAATTAAATGTTTTCATAGCATTCATAAACGGGCCAAAAACTGAAGTGGGTCTAAAAGATCAAATCAAATGCGGTAACTGACCCGGAATCTAACTGGAAACGTGCCCCCCCCCCCTGAACAGGGGGCGCCCCGTTCAAGCATTCGCCGGCATTGCTGGCAGTCCAAAATTACAAAACCCCCAACAACAATTCCACCCGAGCAATCTTTAAAGTAAACCTAGCGTTTATAACGGGACGAGAGGCAGGGCTGATGGAAATTTTCAAACCTGACGTAGGCGGCTTTTGACCGTTCGCACGTTCCACGGCCGGCCCGCGCGAAATGTAAGCTACAAGGCAATATGGTCTAATCGTTTTCGTTTTTTTTTATTATTATTATTTTTTTTTTGTTATCTTCCAACAACAACAAAAAAAAAAAAAAAGCTTTTTCAGTCAAATTTTCAGCCACCTTAATTTTCCACTCTCCCTCTTTTTTATTCATTCATGCTATGTTTGTTTTGAGAGAAAGAAATAAGAAACAAAAAAAAAAGTATGAAAAAAATAAGTACGAAAAACTTTTTTTTTTTTTTGAAGAATGGAAAAAATTAGACATGAAAAAGAAGTTTTCTATGTTTGAGAATTTTGTAAAACAAATATATATAAAAAAATAAGTAAAAAATTGTCACTCTTAGCTTTTTCGCCGTATCATTGAGAAAGTCACAAATATATATATATATATATATACACAGTAAAATTATTTTGATGATAAAAATATCAAAATGTCATCAAAAAAAAGAGTAAAACAATTACTATATTTTGATTTAAAAATAGTGTGTGAGAAAAAAATTGTGAAAAAAATTAAGAAAAAAAATAATTTTTTACTCATGATTTATAAAATTAGAAATAAATGGTAAAAAATGAGTAAAAAATAAAATTTTTGTTCAAATACAATGAAAAAGTAGAGAAAATAAAAAAAATTATTGTACACAAAATAACAATTACGTCCTTCATTTAAAATTTAATGTATAACTTAAAGATTTTTTCTACGAAGGAAAAGGATTTATATAAATAAGATTGTCATCAAACGATGATGACATACCCACCTTATCCAGAAATAATTAATCGAAAAAGAATAAGGTCGGTGATTGAGTGAAAAAAAAATAAATTATATTATTACAGTAAATTTATTAAAAATTTGAGGACAATTCAGTAATTACGCGCCCCATTGAATTCGGTGCGTCTCTGTGGTCAACTTCCTAACTAATTTGTTGAGAAAATAAATCTGTGGGCCCCACCGAATTTCTTCCTACGAATTTTCTTTCCGATTCTTTTCCACGGTATAAACAAACAAATGAAGCTTTACTTTTCTAGTCACCTTTTTTTTTATTATTTTAATTTCTTTTTAACATTTTTCTAACAAAATAAACAAATAATCAACAATGTATATATATATAAAAAGAGAGGGAGTTAAAATTTAGAGTAAATTTTCAAATTATTTATTTAATAAGGTTTTATAAATTTATAAATTTAAAATAAATATAAATAATTTTAATTTATTTTAATTTAAAAAATATTTAAATTATAAAAAAATTAAAAAATCAATTAAAATTTTATTTTATATCGATTCAAGATATAAAAACAAAATTAATTAATATTTCTTTAATAATTACTTCACAGAATAATCACTAAAAATAAATATAAAATATAAATATATGTCAAAAATCTCTTGTATCTTAGCAATTGGTAGTTTATATTAAATTTAATATAGACTAATCTTAATAAATAATATTGTGAGGTTATCAAAAGAATTTTTTGCTATCTTAAGGGCACTATAAATATAATATTACATTTTAAAAAAAATATCATAAATTTACATAATTTTTAGTAATACAAATTTTAGTAAAGATATTAATAGTAAAAAAAGGATAATAAATTATATTTATACTTTAACTAGTAATAGTATAAGTTAAATATTTTAACTATAAATGATTATGATTCTATTAACTACCAAGTTGAATATATCACTACCATTTGACTTAGTAAAGAATTAATTTGATTAAAAATTTTCTTAAAATAATTGAACAAACTAAAAAGAATTAGTATTTTTTATGATAATTAAAATATAATTTATCTTCTTAAAAATTATATTTTTTATACAAAAATAAAATATATCTAATTGAAGTATTATTTTATAATGGGTTTATTAAATAACGGGACATTGACTTTGGAAATAGTATTTATAGTAAAAAAATTTACTGTCATGTTAATCAAGACAGTGATTAAAGAGAAGTTGAGGACGTGCATAATATCAATTAATTTTCACAATTAATTGTTGAGAATGTATCGAATTAAAATTATAAATTATAAAAAAAAATTAATTATATTATAATAATTATCAATAATAATTTATTTTTAAATAAAATATTATTATAAAATTAAGTTTTAATTAATATTTTATAAGAATAAATATATAATTTGTTTTCATATAAAAATTATCTTATCTTTTCATATAAAACAAAATATTTATTATGTAATTTTAAAACTCTTAAAATAATAAAACTTTAGGGCAAATATAAATTTAAAAAATATTTAAATTTTAAATTACATAAATTTTGTGTATTTATTTTACTTGAATATTTTGTTCCCTAAACGATATATCACTTAGTAAATCATCGCCTTTCTCTCCTTTTCCTTTGATTACTTAAAGAATACAGAAAAACTTAAAATATGTTTCTAATGGTAACCATTGGTTACACAGTTTTGATCATGCTGTGGTCCAGTTGATAGCATTGTTGGCAATAACAATTAACGCTGAATAATTAAATTAATTTTAAGTCTAAATGTGATTTTACCGTTTTAAAAATCTATATCTAACTATATAATATAGCTAATCTCGTGACATTGACTTGCCATGTAGATGTTCTAATTTTCGTTTTTTAGCCATTCTTAAGAGTCTTGTCCTTTTCTCTATCTTTTTCCCTCCTGTTAATTGGAATAATGACTTCAAACACAAATTAATTCTCACCCTTTATGGCAATAATTTTTTAGACAAGTTCATTGGAAATAAATTTTTTCCATTGCACAACAAGTCTCCCCTCTTCCCATTATAATTGATTATCAATTTTTATGGTAATAAATCATCCTTAGTCATTTTTTCGAGAGTTGTTTTCTTCTACCAACTTTCCTCGTTCTCTCAATTATAATAATAAATTTAAATATAAATTAATTCTCACTCTCTATAGCAATATTTTTTTAGGCATATTCATTGGAGATAGAGTTTTTTTTTTTTTGTTTTTTTGGAAGTCTCTTTTCCTCCCTACTATAATTGTTTTTCATTTTCTATGGCAATAAATTTTTGAGATGGATTCATTAAATATAAGATTTTTCCATTATACATAATTGTCTCTCACTCTTTATAACAATAAAATTTTTCTCATTGTGAATTTTATTTTATTTTTATTTTCTTTTTAATTGATGTTGAATTTTCATTCTAATTTATATATTTTTTTAACTTTAAAATTTGGTTGTAATAAAAATAATTTAAATTGTGATAAATAAGATTATTCGGGTGCGAAATACTTATCTTAAAAGTAACCATTTTTTTGCCGGAAAGAACAAGAAAAGGAAAATCCCAAACTTCATTAATACGCCAAAACGGCATCCGAAAGCAAGCAAAACGGTGGGAAGCAAAGCGAAAGTTCCCTCTCTCTCTCTCTCTGTCCTCGCCAAAACTTACAAGCAACGACGAACGAACAACCCAAAAGTTGTTGTTTTTTTTCTTTTCTTTTTTTTTTTCAATTTGTTTGTAAAACTTTCTTGATATTTCAATAATTTCAGTAATAATTAGAAAGCACCGATTGATTCTAATTTTGAAACCCTAACTAATACACAACCAGAAATCTCGATCAAACGGCTTTTTTATTTTTTTTATTTTTGTTTGGTTGGTTGGGTTTGCTTGGAAAAAGGATCCGATTCGAGTTTGGTTTGGATCCGAAATGAGTAACCAGAAGAGAAGGAACTTCCAGATAGAGGCGTTCAAGCACCGGGTTGTGGTGGATCCGAAGTACGCCGATAAGACCTGGAAGATTCTCGAGCACGCTATTCACGAGATTTACAACCACAACGCTAGCGGCCTCAGTTTCGAAGAGCTCTACAGGTATTTTCTTCGTTTTTCAATTAATTTTGAGAATTAAAATTGCGTCTCTTTTTTTTTTTACTCGGAGTATTTATTGATGTTTTTTTTTTTTTTTACTGGAATTAGCTCGATTTTTGTAATTGCACATGTTTTTAGCCGCTTGCGAGTTTTGACTTTGTGCTGGATAATTAGTGGGAATAGTTCTGAGTTGTTAATTTTCAATCGAAGTGATTTGACAAGAGCGACATGTGATTTGTAACTGCTGCTGCTCAATGATCTGTTTGCTTCTGCTGTGCCGGGTTGAGTATGAGTACTTAGGCTCGTTCCCCCTGGTGTCTCTCTCGGGGCTGAAAGGCGGTGGGAGAGATAAAGGGACAAGGATTAATGAGGAGGTCAAGGATTGTGTTTCTGATTTTTAATTTCTTGGCATGGTCTCAGGAATGCCTATAATATGGTGCTGCACAAATTCAGCGAGAAGTTGTACTCTGGTCTCGTGTCAACCATGACCTCGCATCTTAAAGAAATAGCAAAATCCATTGAGGCTGCTCAGGGGGATTCATTCCTGGAGGAGCTGAACAGAAAATGGAATGATCATAACAAAGCATTGCAAATGATCAGGGACATATTGATGTACATGGACCGGACTTACATACCAAGTACTCGCAAAACCCCTGTTCATGAGCTTGGAATGATGTTGTGGAGGGATAACATTATACACTCTTGCAAAATCCAGACAAGACTTTTAAATACACTTCTCGAATTGGTTAATCGGGAACGGACTGGTGAAGTCATAGACCGAGGGTTGATGCGGAATACAATCAAGATGTTGATGGATTTAGGGTCTTCTGTTTACCAAGACGACTTTGAGAAGCCCTTTCTTGAGGTTTCAGCTGAGTTTTATAGGGTTGAATCCCAGGATTTCATGGAGTGTTGTGACTGTGGGGAGTATTTAAAGAGAGCTGAGAAACGTTTAAATGAAGAGATAGAAAGAGTGACCCACTATTTGGATGCCGAGAGTGAGATCAAGATAACTAGTGTGGTGGAAAAGGAGATGATTACTAACCACATGCTGAGGCTAGTCCACATGGAGAATTCAGGCTTGGTCCATATGCTTCTTGATGATAAATATGAAGATTTAGGAAGAATGTACAATTTGTTCCGACGGGTTCATAATGGTCTTTCAACAATTCGAGAGGTGATGACTGCTCACCTCAGGGAGACTGGTGGACAACTGGTCACTGATCCAGAAAAGCTGAAGGATCCTGTTGAATTTGTTCAGCGTTTGTTAGATGAGAAGGACAAGTATGATGGCATCATAAACTCTGCATTCAACAATGACAAGACATTCCAGAATGCTTTGAATTCATCTTTTGAGTACTTTATTAATCTGAATGCTCGCTCTCCTGAGTTCATTTCGTTGTTTGTGGACAACAAACTTCGGAAAGGTTTAAAGGGTGTCAGTGAGGAGGACATGGAAGTTATTCTAGACAAGGTGATGATGCTGTTCCGCTACCTGCAGGAGAAAGATGTATTTGAAAAGTATTATAAACAGCATTTAGCTAAGCGTCTGTTGTTGGGGAAAACAGTCTCTGACGATGCCGAAAGAAGTCTGATAGTCAAACTTAAGACAGAATGTGGATATCAGTTCACCTCAAAGTTAGAAGGCATGTTTACAGATATGAAGACCTCTCAAGACACAATGCAAGGATTTTACACATCCCTCCCTGAGCTAGGTGATGGACCAACATTGGTTGTCCAGGTTTTAACTACAGGATCATGGCCTACACAACCTACTATTACCTGCAACTTGCCTGCTGAAATGTCAGCCTTGTGTGAGAAGTTCAGGTCATATTACCTTGGAACCCATACTGGTCGGAGATTGTCGTGGCAAACTAACATGGGCACGGCAGATATCAAGGCAACCTTTGGAAAGGGCCAGAAACATGAGCTGAATGTCTCCACTTACCAAATGTGTGTTCTCGTGCTGTTTAACAATGCTAATCAGCTTAGCTACAAGGAGATTGAGCAGGCAATGGGGATTCCTGCCACAGAATTGAAGAGGTGCCTGCAATCCATGGCTTGTGTGAAGGGAAAGAATGTTCTTCGGAAAGAGCCTATGAGTAAAGACATTGGTGAAGAAGATGCTTTTTGTGTCAATGACAAGTTCACGAGCAAATTCTACAAAGTGAAGATAGGAACTGTAGTTGCACAAAAGGAATCAGAACCAGAGAAGCAAGAGACCCGGCAGAGAGTGGAGGAGGACAGGAAGCCTCAGATTGAAGCAGCAATGGTCAGGATCATGAAATCAAGAAGAGTCCTGGATCATAACAACATAATCACGGAGGTCACCAAGCAATTGCAGTCACGATTCCTAGCCAATCCTACAGAAATTAAGAAACGGATTGAGTCTCTTATTGAGAGGGATTTCCTGGAGAGAGATAGTTCAGACAGAAAATTGTATCGCTACCTTGCTTGACATTTGAGCAATTTTGCTTCATTTCTGGTGAGATGCTTTGGTATTGATAATCAGAAAAGTACACCTATCGGTGGAAATTTGTTTCAGTTGGCAAGGTTATTCAGATTTTAATGAATATTCATTTGTTTCTGCTTTTCTATTATCTGCTCTATGAAGGCTGGTCTGGTTTGCTAGTCAGATTATGTTTTCACTGTCTTGCTTAATTCCCGATCCAAACGCGGTTGTTGATAATGAGGGAAAACGGGTCTACGATCCATGTACAGTAAGTTGTGGGGTTAAAACAGCTTGTTTACGGATAGGACATCAACCAAGACCAGCATCTCATTTCCTTCAAATGAAAAGGAAGGTGCTGGTCTCAGATATGCGAAAGGATGCTCTTATATTAGAATGCCATTTTAATTTGATTAATTGTTAATGTCATGTGGCTGCTAAATTTGTGTTGAAGTAGGTATAAAATCTGTTTTCTGCGTACTTGAATGATCATCGCGGGCTTCAGATATGGATGGTAAATATGTATCCAAGGTCTGAAGTGTGTGCTTTCTCTTTTTTTAACTGAATATAGTTATTCAGTAATTGGAGCGATGTTGGCGGTTAGGTTTCTTCAATCTGACATGACCTGGAATTTGCTGAATAATCGCAGTTACTGCATTCGTTTACTAATCAGAAGGGTTACGAATCAAGGGACGTAAAGAGAGAAAAGTGAAAACAGCTTGGCAATTGTGGGAGATAATAGAGGAGCGTGAGCTGATCCTGAAACTGTCAAAATAGTTCCACTGCCATTGTTCAAACAAGTGCTCAGGTTCTAGGACTCCTCAGTTCATCTCGTATCTACTAATGTGCTGCTGCTGCAAGTTTGCAAGTTAGGCGATGCCAACTTCCTCTTATGGGAGGCAGGTCACTGAGAAAATCGTCTCCTCTCTCTCTTTTACCTTTGATTACTGAAAGAATACAGAAAAAACTGAAAATATGTTTCGAATAATAATCATTTGTTACAGTGTTTTCATCGTGTTGCGGTCACATTGACCTATTAGATAAATAATAAGAATGTAGCCCATTCAGCTTTTATTGACCAGGTAGGGATCTGGTGTTCTTAATCCATCATCATCCAGTTGATAACATTTTTATCAATAACAACTTAAATAAACCTGCCATTTATTTAATCACCTGAACTGATTGCTTCCACAGTAACCAACTCCATCAATGACCTGAAGCCATCAATAACCCAAAGCATTCTATGGATTTTATTTCTGACATTCCAAGTCGTCAATTCCTTGTGGCAAGCAAGGAGTCAATCACGACTCTGTTATTTTCACTTCCACACCATAGGGGAAATCCACAGAATCTATATAACACTAATGAAGATTCCAAGGTGTCCAATACTTCAAAATGGAAGATCCCATTGGCCTATAGATAAATTTGTAAGGTATTAAGAAGAAAATGAAGAAGAAAAGGACATAAAATAACTAATCAAAATTGAATTACCATTACAAAGAAACATCACCGACAAAAAAATGCCTGTGGAGACATCATTCAGAGATGAGGATGCGATTCTGTATATCTGAGAATAACTCTACATCTGCTCCCCATAGCCTGCTTATTCAGATAATGGAGAGTATTACCGCCCACATCTAGGCTAAGCCATTTTTGGGTGCCTATGAGCTAACAACAAAGGCAACCTACTACATGATGCAAACTGTCCCACAAATTGGTTTGCATCTACTAACATGGATTCATGTGTCAAGAGAAATGCTTTTATTGTCAAATATTTACAGATAGTGTTTCCATTGGACCTTAAAGGACACTTAACACTTACCAGCAATCAATGCCGACGGCGTTGGCGCCCTCTTTATCTGCCTTTTGATCATCTCCAACATGTACTGCCTTGCCAGCATCTACACTTAATTGGTCTACAAGATTGCCAAACATATTGATGATACTTTCATCAGGTTTTGTTGCACAAAATGCAAAACCTGCATATTATCAATGTGTACCAGTTCCATTCAAGAAAGAAATGCCTGCAAGAAACTTGTGGTTTTGTGTTAAATACCTAAGGCAGCATGGAAGATCTTTGCATCTGGTTTTTCATATCCAACCTCTGAAGATATAAGTAGAGCATCAAACCTGAAGAACGAAAAAAGCAACATATGCTGATTTTAAAGTAAAGTAGCATGCACGGTGCCTGATAATTCCATCCCATGGTCTAGACACTCACAAAAGTGGTTCACTTAAATAATGCATATTGCCCAGCTAAAGTTTCATATCTCAATGAGGTAAGAAAGATGAGACTAAATTTACATTAGTCTGGACAACAATCAGCCATATCAAGTGCCCAAGGATAGAGCGTTATCAACTCCACAAGGGAGTTTCAAGTGCTCTTGCAGAGAAATGGAAAGCATGAGTACCACTGTATACTTTCAATTTACTCAAAAAATATAGAGATGGAGAGTTGCTCCAAGCCTCATGAGGCACTTTGATGAGCAGCACATTCATCAATGAAATGCTCAATTATAGAACTGAGAGACACCATTATTATAAATGGAAAAGAAAGACTTTGGGACTGATGCTTACAGTTCCATTACATTTAGGTCCTTCAGTAGCTTCCTCAAGCGTGTGTCAAAGTTGGACACAACAGCCATCTTAACTGTGTAGTCACTCACCAAGGTAGGAACATAATCATTGGATGTTTCTAGGTTTTGTAGTGAAAGATAAGAGGAGAATACTGACCTCCGGCATCTTTGAGAAGGACCATTGTGTCATAAGCCCCATCAGGAAGATGCCATGCATCACCATTAGCATAGTACTGCATAAAGCAGGCAATAGGAAATCAGATGGAAACCCCCACCATCCAATTAACAACCAGATTAATTAATTTACATTGTTTCCTTCAATAATAAGATCTGGCTCTAATCTATGCGGATTCTGTTGACAGAGTTTATGGAAGTATTACCTTATAGACTTCTTCAAAGTACTCATCACTAGCACAGCCAGTGGCTTCAGAAACAACTAGTTTCCAAAATGGCCTGCCATCTCCCTGTTAACAGTAGGAAAAAGTGTAAGGTAAAGTGGGCTTTCATTAGAGCTTCCACCGTACGAAGTATTGAGTTTCCTTATTCCTATCCAAATTCCTGTCTCCGTTAGGTGGCAAACTACTCATGCATTATACACACAGCAATTTATCTAGTAAAACCAGAGTTGACAGTTGTCAAAATGACACCATCACAGAACCAAGCTTGCTGAATAACCACATAAAAACTAAAAAATTTGAAGCAATATAAAGAGGCTAAATGGCAAAACTCCATATGAGCTACTTAAACTACCAGACTAAGCCATCGGGAGGAAGCACAACATCCCAATGGAAATCAGATAACTCAAAACCCATAAATGAGAGTCATGAAACGCTCAGATACAGAAAAAGAAACAACCTGGTAACGGAGATTTTGTGGCCACGGAGCAGCAAAAGCTCTCCTAAAACCTTGCTTGATTTCAGCTGGACTAACAGTCAGACCTAGAACCACAATTAAACATAGGTTGAAAATTTGACAAGTTAGTTATAAATTAAAACGAAAATTATCCATATAAATGTAAGCCAGCATAAAATATCACGTAATGCAAGGAGTTTTAGCCCCTCCACAGATAATTACCCAGAAGCGCAATTATGATTCTCCAATAATGATTAGCACCAGTGGAATAGCAAATTGGACTAAGATAACAGGAATGGAACTGAATTAGGCACACTAAAAAGTAAGTAAGAAATTATAATGCTAACCATATTTTCTCCCAATAGAAGCATAAGTTTCTTCAACAGGCTTTGCCAATTGCAAAAGGGTTCCACCAGCATCTAACAACAACGCATCATAAGCCCTTTTCACAGATGTTCTTCCTCCTAGAGTGATTAAAGATAGTAACTTTGGTCAGATTACCAAATACCCAGATGCTAATATGGATCAAGGAATGAATCACTGTAAAGTTCTAATCTTCCTATTGTTTTTTTCTTCATTCTTTTTTCGTTTTCCAAGCACAGAGCGCGAAAAAACAAGGAGATTAAGTTATGGACTTTGGGTGGGAAACACAAACCAGAGTGGATGGACTTGGTCAAGAAATGAAGGGAAGTTGGCAGCTTTAGATCGACGGGTTTCAGAGCTCTAAAGAGAGCGTTCCCGTGTGGGCTTCTCGTCAAGCAAGCTGGCATTGGCCTGAGAGTCGAGAGCTCGGACGATGATTTCTACGCTTTCTTGTCTGCCATTTAAGCCAGGGGCGGAGAACTAAAAGCCGGAACCCGATCTTAATTTTGAAATCGTTTTGAACTTCTGGGGAACACGGTGGCCCTCAATGTCACCATTGTGTTAGAAGGTATTTAATTTAACGTCATAAAGCTCGATAGATGCGGTAAGTTTAGCAGCGTTTTAAACAATGATTTATCAATTCTATTATTATTATTATATTTTTATTTCGCACAATAATAATTAATTGAAATCAATTACATATGCATTATGCGGTGTGTATCTAAGATGTGTCAAATTAGTTATCGAAATGACAAGACACCACCTTAAGAAACTTCTTTTTTGGGTCGAGGCTTTCATTCAATTGATAACCTACTAGATCACAAAGTTGACGTCCCAATTATATTTTTCATGTTATAAAAAAGGTTTTACTTGGATAGCCAATTATGTTCCTCAGATAAGATAGTTACTCTTGTCTGTTCTGAAAATGCAACAATAACAACAAAAGTTTTAATTAAAAATTTACAATAATATAATATAATATAAATAATCCTCCTTGATTCCATGGCATTTGTGAAGTTTGTTTGTATAATTTTGTTAGTATATATACCATTGGTTCTATTCCATAAAATGGAATGAACTTTTACAGTTTTCAAAATTTTTAACTGCTGAATAGTCTCAAATACTCCACCATTGCCGCTAAAAAAGAAGCATAAAAAAGACCCTTTTCTCATTATTTTATTTTATTTTTCGTGAATCCTCAAGCGCCACCATTGACTAGAAGTTTAGTTTATTATCACACAATGCAATGCAGCCGTATAAAACACCAAATACGAATAGCCAACCGGTCAAGCCAGACAGAAAATACAGTGTCTATCTATTTGGGCCTCCTGCAATTCTCACAAAGCGGCAACGCGAAGGCCCGACACTGCCATTTTGCAAAATCTAAGCGGACACTGTTGAGTGCTGCTTGATTAGAGTCATTTTGACTGCTCCTCAGGAAATATCTTAATAATTAAGAGTTTACTCATCAACTTTTGAGAACCCCAGCTCTGATATTGAAAAGACATGAGATTGATAAGATTACAGAAAATTACTTTTAGTGTATACTTCTTAATTTAATATGCATTCTAATAGATCCAAACATAAAAAGACTCCCGCATGCTGCAACCGTGAAGCGGCCGACCAGAATGGACCACCTAATGAAGCATTTATCTTGTTTTCAGCCTAGACTTCAATTCAGAGGGAGTTATCATTTTTACCTACCTTGAAGCAATCAGGAGCTAGAATTTATGGCAATTGTGGACTTGAAGTAGCCAGGCAGCAGCCATGTCACAGGGACTAATTGTTTTCTTTCATAAAAGGCATGATTTGCATGCACAGACAGTTACAGCTCTCAGACATTTGGGCCAAATGTGCTCCAGAAACCACAAAATGCATAATTTGCATGCCTTGTATTGTACAGTTGCAGAGTAATCCTCCTTTTCTCTCCTTTGTTTCTTTTGGCACAACATTCCTCTTTCTGTATGCAGATAATGGATACAACAAAGACAGGCATGCATTAAACGGTTACAATCTTGTACATACTTGAGATCTTGATCAACTGGTATGCCAACAATCAAAAACTTGACCTTTTCTCTCTCTCTCTCTCCCCCAGAGATAGCTAAGTAAAATAGGGCCGAAAAGATTCTAAGGTACAGAAGGGGAAAATGGGAACTCGGCAGTCTTCTGCACCGTTCCTCCCAACTATATTATGGTGAACTCCACATACAGCAGAAAATTTCCCCACAAAAAGATTATATTGTCATCTCTCTCTCTCTCTCTCTCTATCCGTGTGTGTGTGTGTGTGTGTGTGCGTGTGTGCATGTGTGCACAGGGGCAGGCACAAGCATACAATGGTGGGAGGTTGGTTTCCAACTAGAACAGATGGAGAGTAGATGGCACAAAACCCTCAAAGTGTCCCCATGGTCGACGCTCCATTTCTGCTATCTCATCACCGTATCATTTAGTCAGCCAGCAACTCACAAGAGACATCTAGTAACAGAGAGGCATCCATCTCTACAGGATGAAAACTGCTCAGTCAATTCAATAGCACCTTTCTACAGCTGTCAGCATCATCAACAAGGCATCTACCCAACCAACCTCAGAAGACAGCTCAGCACCTGGGCCTAACTAGTCAATGATTGAAAGCTACATTAACATAGATTCTTGCAGAAACTGCAGGAAATCATGAGGATTTGTTATTCTTCCTCTTTCAGCATGTATCCCTGGCTTCCTGCATAGACTGCTTAGATCTATTAGAGAATTGCCTGAATTCTATAAACAAGAAAACGAAATAGATGCCATGCTGCAATCCCATTCTAAAGATAACACTCTACTCCAAGAGCTCACAATTTTCAATTCTATGGTCGAATGTAACTTTAGGTCCATAAAAGTGGGAACCATGTTCACTGCAAATGATTTTGCATTTTAAGGTGATCTGGATATATTAGACAAGAAGAAAGATTGAAAAAATGAAAGGGAAAGGTTGGCTATGGGAGAGGGGTAAGGGGATGCTTCATCTTACCAGTCAAGTCATAATGTCCAAAGAGTTTTCAATACTATCAAGGAAGAGATGCAGCTGGTTGCAGCACCCTATGGTGGAATAGCTTTACTACTGCTCTGCGTTCACAATCCTGCACAAAATCAAGAAAAATCAAATAAATTGATCAGTAGTTTATCACTTTTTTCTAAGGATGACCTAAACAATAAGGACTGGAAAAATCAATGTAGTGAGGAATGTGAATTTGAAGATGGAAATTAGCCAAAATAATCTTTAATGGAGAAAAAGGGAAACTCCCGCACATACACCGAGATATTGGAACACGTATTAACTGGTTATCAGTGGTCTACGAGTCTCTAACCTCACCAAGCAATCAGCAACACACATACAGAAATATGTTAAGCAATGAATATGAATGTCACCTTAAACATGCTTAGGTAAAAAGGTTGATCTGGATTTATTCTCCTCAGTTTCAAGTAAGTATATGCAAAGCTGAGTTGGTCGCGTGGGGTAAAGCGATCAACTTCATTGAACCAGAGGCATGAAAATAAATTTGACATCGTTGTATGAGCACGGACAATAAACGACCCTTCAGGCACATCTGAAAAGCATAACAATCATAAAATCAACACCCATGGCTCAAGGATCAAAAGAAAAAGGCCACCACCAAAAATCTTAAAAAAATAAAGTAACCAAGAAACATACAACTTGGAAGAAGAGCATTTGGATCTGATCGGTCAAACTTGGATAGGCCATCAGACTGGTAAAATTTAAACTGTTCATCAATGGCTGTGTGATTGAATTTATCTAGACGCTTGTTTTGGATTACCTCGTCCCACACACAATGACGATCATAATGTTTTGAAATGGCATACTCCGACCCCGTTCGCCACAGAAAGTATTCAATGATCAGCATTGGATCAGTATTAAGTCGCATCTTACTATCGAGCCAAATAGAATAACTGAAAAGCAAGAATATAGATAAATAGAATAATTTTGAGAAGACTTATTCAAAATGTGTGACTGAAGACAAGTCCTAAAGCTAAACTCAACTGTGGTGTTGTGATTACCAAGAAGAAGGGAAAAGCCGATGTGATAAAAACTTTGGCACCTTTCCGGTTCTCCGCATGTCCTTATATGGTAAGTTCATAACAACAACCATTCTCCATAGACCAATATATCCTCTAGAGTCAGGAATATTTCCATCCGAAGCAAGCTTTGACAATGTTTCCTCATCAACAAACATCACGAAACAGACATTTTCCTTAGAAAAATCACTGATCTGGAACAAGCAAGAGAATACAAAGTTGCCAAAACAAGCAAGCACGTGAGCAGGTTGTAAGAGCACAATCTAGCCATTATAAAAATTAGGGACAAGCTGTCATTAAATTTACTTTTTTGCTTGTAGGCCTCCTCAGAAAGTCAGAGCTCCCAAAAATGCAAGAAGATACAACAATCCGACAGGTACTCATGTATGCCTTGTCTTTTTCTGCCAAATCAAATCCTGCACTTGGAGATCCAGGTGGTCCTTCAACAAAACCACAATGAAGTGTTTGATTTCTAGCAACGAAAGATCTCTCCCTTTCCTCGAGTGTCTGTTGTCCTCCAAAACTAGATTCAACTAAATTGCTTCCTAAGGCTTTCTGCTCTACGGCCACATACTCAATTGTAAATTGTGTAAAATTTCTCACATCCTTGGGTTCAATAAAGTAATCAACCGATTCAGAGAAGGCGACGTCGCAGGCAAAATCTGAAAAACCAAGGCACAAGGATCAAAGATCAATTAAGACAGGCGAAATTGATTGGAAAAAAACAAAACCATCTTGAGTTTGTCCTACTCCTATAGTAATAAGCCATACATGGTATGACCAATGAGATGAAAATCTATCAACCAACAGCAATATAAAGAAAACCAGCAAGTTTCTCTTACGCTGCCTGCGCCTCTTGCTTCTGGGTGCCTTGGGAACATCAGATCCGGAGTTAACTTGTACCATTTCATTCCTGGATGAAGCCCAAGTTTCCCCATTTCCACCAATCTGCACTTCCTGTGAAAATGAGATGCCACTCTCAATATTACCTAACCAAAATAAAAGGGGGCAAAAAAAAGAAAGCTTTAAAGCATGTACATCCAATTGCAAAACAAAGAACAAACACAAAAACAACAACAATGACAAAATAAAATGGGAAAACTTAGCCATAACAACAATGGGTTTCCTTAACAAACTTTTGTTCTAATACAAAACAATAAAGATCGGTCCTTTTTCCCTTTTTCTTTTCTTCTTTTATTTTTTTTTAACGGCTGGCTGAATATAAAGCAAAATGCAGAGGTAGAAGACTTACCAGGAAACATCAACTTCAAGCCAAAGAGGGCGAAAAATATCAAGAAGGTAGCAGCAAGCAGCAAGACCCATATCAAGAAACTGGGTTTAATAATCCGACCGAACCTCCTCCCTCTACGAACCACCCGAACCCCATGCTCTGTCCGACCCAAAGAATTTAACACTGCCCCGATTACGCCCCTCCTCGCCAGCCACCACAGTTCCCCGCTGTACTTAAACAGAGACATTGAAGCCGCTCAAAACGAATCCAATGACTGGCGGCCTTTTTTACCACAGAAAATCTTATTGATAGTGCGAGTCCTGATTCATTACATTCTCTTCCTTTTCGGACAACAAGTTTGTTCTGTTTTTTTTTCTTTTTTTCTCTTTTCCCTTTTTTACGGGCCTTTTGTCTTCTCCTTTGCTGTTCTTTTACTTTTGATCCCAAATGCGGCGATGTCGTGTCGTAACAATTTCCATGTTTATGGCTTCGGTTTCTCGCTCGTTGCGGATGGGTCGATGCACAAATCGTAGCACGTGGAATGGCACGATCAATTTTAGACCATTGGATTAGCGTTTTACTCGCGTCTTACTCACTGTATTCTAATCATAATTAAAATTTTATTGTTTATATCACATAACTATAATTTTACATTTTTCTTAAAATATTTAATCAATTAAACATTTATTTGGTCTGCATAATTTATAAATAATTAATAACTCTTACACAATTTACTTTTTTAAGAACGCAGTATAACGGTTAAAGCTGACTGTTTAATGTAAATTTATTGTACTGTTTTTGGTGGAACCATAAGAAAATACTCTATTATTTATTTATTTTTTAAAAAAAATTTGAAAATAATCGTAATTCTATCAAATCTCTCGATCTAATAATAAAAAAAATCTATAAATTCAAACTTTGTCATAACATTTAGTAAAATTAAATGTATATTTTGAGTATGTATAATTTAAGGTGTGAAGGTTTAATTTTCTTTATAGAATATCACTCTTACGTTTCAATTCTTGCAACTCTAATAATAATAATAATAATAATAATTCTATTGATCAAAATAGAAATTATAATTTGTTTACCAAAGAGTTTGAGTTTCTGTTCTTCTACAAGCAATTCCCACCACCTTCACGATTCGTCGTCCATGTTCGAAAATGTTACATAAATTCAAAATAGATAATGCGATACAGACACAAATTACGATATATATATATATATATATATATATATATTGTTTGCATTATTATAATAATTAATTAAATATTTGTAATCATGCATCGTAATAGTGTTGCCGTACGTGATAAGAGAAACTCAGGTCGTGTAACAAAATCCTGGAGGTTCGGAGAATTTGAAAATACGACGAAAACAGATAAGAAATTATTAAACATGATTGTAACAATAGTATAATGATATCGTGATTATTAAAGTTCCATTCTTTTTTAGTACATCAAAAATAAAACTCACCATTCTAGAAGTTTAAGAGAGAATGCTGCAATTTTGGAAACCAGACACTCTTTTTTTTTTTTTGTTTTTTAATCAAGAAGAGAAATATATAGTAAAAATGTTAGTTGTTGCTTATTGATAATGGGAATCTTCCATCAAAGTTTTGATCTGATCTTCTCTCGAGAAAGACTTATTAGCCGATTAACAATAATTCTGAATAGAATTCTTTTATATTCGATCGTATATTAAATTTGAAAATTAACAATACATCGCTCATAAATCTCGATAATTTTCTTAAAATCAGGGAGTTGCTGCCGAGAGGATGCAAAATCGAACCAATAAAAAGAGAAACATGCTAAGTTAACACAAAAAAGCTCTCACGTGGGGTGGTTGGAAATCAGGCACTCGGTTATTACAATTTATAACTTGGGTACGGTGGAAACCGGAAATCCTGTGGTGGCATATGAGCATTGATATTTAAAACCTCAATTGTCGAGAATTTATTCTCTGTGATTAAGAAGTTAATAGGATTTTGTTAAGATCTTAATTGTTAGGACCTTAAAATCCCATATCAAAAGTTAGATATTTCAATGGGAAATTTATATAGATCTCGACTCAATTTTCTAACCTCAGTAACTAATTTTTGAGATATAATTCTCTTAACGTTAATATTAATTGGTATTAGAGTTTTTTTAATACTCTCTCAATTAACCACGAGCCGCGTGGACTAGTAGAATTCAATCGAATTAGATTGATATGTTGTAAACCCCCTTTTACATTTCACCCTCTATCATTTTCCTTGTGTTGAGGTTGCAGCTAAGAATTCAATAATTCAATTTCCAATCAATTTACACACTCCCCCCCCCCCGGGGCTGTAGATGGTCGAAGACTGCAGACAACATATCTATCAGGTTCGTTTACTGTACCTCTTTTTGGGTATGGTGAAATAGAAAAAAAAAAAAAAGGTGATTATAATTTGTATTATGGACCTAGAACTTTAACTTGGAATCGACAGCTTTTAATTGTGTGTTCCTTTCGCTGTGCTTTAAGCATGGGATGGCAAAGCTTACATTATTTAAGAAGGAAAAGAAATTGAGGAGGAAGAGGCTTAAGAGTTCCACAAGTTTCGGAAGAACCAAGCAGAGATTCAAACAAGAACTTAAGAGACAATATTAGATTGACTACAGAGTGTATGCTTTTTGTTTGTCTCGTTAACAAGTGAGGAACTAGTGATTATCAAATTCTACAATTTTCTGGCATCCTTTACCATTGAAAGGGTCTTATAACCAATCAATGCAACATCAGAGTTTGGACCAATTACAGAGGAGTTTTTAGTTGGATTGCAGATTCTAATCTGTAACGTTTAAATTGTAATTAAATTGAGAAACACTTATAATTCAAGGAAATCTATATGGACCACGGTGGCCTAGCCATACTCAAGCACTTCATTCCCTAATGAAAACCCATGTTAGTAAGTCACACAATCACTCCCAAAGATTACAGAGAAAATGCCGAGTAGCTTGAACAGAAAACATTATGGAAAAATTGGAATTTTCTATAATCTTGTGACGAATCATTTGGAAATTAGTCTGCATCTGCAGACAAGCAACCAGGAGACAGGAATGTACAGAGAAATGAGGAACATCATAAAACAACCAGTCCTGATGTTCACAAGCTAAAGGTTTCAACCATTAAAGATGTTTCTGCTCTGAGATACAAATAAAGAAACCTCTCTTCTGCTTCTCATTTTTTATTTTTTCCAAAGCTCACCGGCTATCATCTAAAGTTTCTAAGTAAGCTTCAAGCATTATGCTCTGAAGCATGGCACATACAAGTGAAACCCAAAATTGTGCCACTTACAAGACATCAACTTTGACCATATACACATAATTTCCTCTTTTCTCTGCTCACTTCAGGATTAGGATCACCAACTGCACCAGCCCAGCACTAAAGGAATAGTCACAGGAAAGAGAGAAGTACGGAGAAATGAGGAACATCATAGATTTGCCAGTCCTGATGTTGAGAAGCCAGAAATTTCAACCACTAAAGGTGCTTCTGCTTTGAGATGCAAAGAAAGAAACCCTCTCTTTTGCTTCTCATTTTTCCTTTCTCCCAAAGTTAACAGGCCTTTAATCCAAAGATTCCAAGTGAAGAATGGTATATACAAATGAAAGTCAAAATTCCTTTTGTCACTTACAAGGCAGAAACTTTGACCACATAGACATAATTTCCATTTCTCTGCTCGCTTCAGGATTGAGGATCACCAACTGCACCAACCCATTACAAAGGAACAATAACAGGAAAGAGAGAAGTAAAACAGTAAATGTTGTTCAGGAACAACAATTTTCATCTGAAAACCCCTCAAAATTTGGAGCTTGATAGGATCAAGATCCTGTTCACCCAATTGAAATAACTGGCACCTCTAGCTTCTGCTGATCTCCAATTCCCTCCCAAATCAAGCATTCCCCTTGAACCATCAAAGTTTTAAGTCGGTAATAAGCAGCCAAAGATTCCTAAACCTTTTAGAAAGAGTGCAAGCCCTTGCTGCTTCCTTGAGATTCACTAGGGACAGAATAGCAACAAGAATTGCATCAGGAAGCTCGCTAATCCGATCCTCATGACTACGTTCTTGGCCGGAACCATTCTCCAATTTCATACGTCCACCCCCCATCTGATTCAACTTGGATTCCCCTCTTCTTCCTGCTATCAAAAAATGGTTAAAGATCATGCATTACAATGCAGTTAATTTCTAGTTCCCTAACACCTCACTGAAAAAGCAAGGGAACAATAACAGAAAGAATCAAACTTGGAAATGTTAATTTAAAAAAAAAAAAAAAAACAACAAAAAACAGTATCAGTCGAGGAAACAATACTGGAAACAACAAAGAAAGAAACTAAACACAAAGATGGGAATCAGATTTCACTTTTTCCAGACCTGAGTTTTTTTTGGGAAGAGCACAAACAAGCAAGAAACTATATATATCAAATGGCCTGGCACAACACATACTTCTGCAGAATGAGAATTTTCCCACATTTCAGATGTTCTCAGGCAATTTCATGACTAATTCTTGAAGTGTTCTTTGGTGACACAGAATCTTGATATTGAAAACAAAAAAAAAAAAAAAAGAAGAAAACTTGCTCATGTAAACAGGAAATTAAGGCAAACCCAACTTAAAGAAATCCTAATCAAAATTGGGAAAGAAAGGAACGATCTTGGCAAATTACAAAAGCAGAGACCAGAAATTAAGTCCAACCCAGTTCAAAGAAATCCCAATAAATGCTGGGAATGAAGTCGCGATTGAATCAATTAAGCAAGAATCGATTAATTTAGTAATCTCCCAAAGCTTGTAAATAACACATTGTTATTATTATAATTTTTACCTGATGGAGGAAAATGTCGGCGCCCAAAAGTGGGGAAGAGAGAGGACTGGAGGAAAGAAGTGTTTGCCGAGGCAAACAGATATTTGAAAAATGAAGATCAGCCTTTCGACGACGGCGATGGAAGGACAACGCAGTTTGGAGAACCACGGCGGGGCTCCGGCTATGGCACCCCCCCACCTTCCACTCCCCCCCCCAGTCAACTGGCGTTTCTTGGTGAATAAGGAAAGCCCAGAGCAGGTAGTGTTAATAAGGGGTTTTTAGTTCCTTTTTTTTTTTACAAAGGGGCAAATGTTGGGGTGGGGTTTCAATTTGGCTGAACTTGAACCAATCGACATTTTTCATTGGGGAGTTTTTTTTTTCCCTTTCTTTTTTTTTTAATTATTAATTATTAATTTTTATATTTGAATTTTAATTATGTTATGTGGGTACTGGGTACTGTTGTTGTAGGTTATTGATTCGGTTCTTGGGCTCCAGGCCCATCTTGCTTTGGTTCCACTGACCTTTATGCACTATTTGGTCCTCAATGTCTAGGGGTTATAAAGGATCCAAAAAAAAAAAAACATTATATATATATATATATATATATATATATATAAAGGTTATAGAAAGAATAAAGAAATATAAGAAAAGGAACAAATATATATATATATATACAGGACACATAATGAAGTAAACACCAACTAAATTGCTTACAAACAAAAAAAAGAAAAAGAAGAAGAAGAAAACTGACTACATTGTCAAAAGGAGATGGCAATCTTTCTAAGTGTGGTTGAGGAGTCATAAGAGGAATGCTGCTAATTTTAGGAGGTAACCTGTCAATGAATTATTTTCTTCAAAAACATGTATCTCTTTACACCTTTATTTGGGCATCGACATTCTTCGATAGGGTGGCACAAGGGTAGGAATCGTGATCACTTTTTATGAATTAAAGTGATTTCCACTTTTAGAATCCTGTTTCTTGCAAGCACCAGCCCAAACTGAACTCCAAAAATAATAATAATAATAAAATAATAATAATAATTAATAAATAAAAAAAAATATATATATATATATATAATTCCCTCGTGAATCATCTCTCTCTCTCTTTCTTTTTTTTTTTTTTTTTAATCAAAAAATCTTGGTGTTTTGCCGGTATATCAACCGCCAATCTGTGTTGTTTTTATCCAATTTATACAATATAAGTATAATTTTCAGCGGTTTTTCTTTTTTTTTTTTTCCCATCTTATATAATATAAATATAATAATAAGGAAACACCATTTTAGCCCCTCTTTCATTATTCGCTCTTCCCTCCCAAGCTTCCGACTACCGCAAACTTCCTCTGCTCTCACCTCCGCCACGTGCAATGGCTCGAAACAGAGTAAGCGGTCTTTTTTGAATTTACTTAACTTGGTTTGTTCTTCTTTACCCTTTTTTTTTTTTTTTGTTTAACTATTATTAAAAAAATTTTCCCAATTAATTGATTTCCTTACCTTTTTTTCCACATTTGCCGATTGAAAGTCGAACCCCTTTTGTTTGTTTGTTTTTTTTTTTTTCTTTATGATAATTGTTTGGCCGGTGAAACAGGAAGGATTGGTATTGCTGCTCGATGTGGGTCCATCAATGCACAGTCTGGTTCATGAGGTTGAAAAAGTCTGCTCTATGCTTGTGCAAAAGAAGGTGAGTTATCGCATTAATTTTTTTTTTCTTTTGGATTTCTCTGGCTCATTTTCTACGTGTTTCTTGGTTGCTTGCTAGTGTGCTGATAGAATTACTTTACTTTATATATCTTTATTTTGTTGGGCTTTCAATTTTGTATTAAAGTTTGAGCCTTGGTTTAACAGTAAGTTACTCTGTTATGACTCGTGGAAACAATCACTTTGTGAAAAATAAGCGTAAGATTGCATGCATTTGACCCTTCTTCAGATCCTTTAGTGTGGGAGGTTCATGTAGTGGGATGCATTTTATTTTTTCAATTGTGTCTTGGAACCTTTTTCTTGGTTTTATGTACTTTATTGAACTTTCCTTTTGTTGAGGTTCTCCTTTATGTCAAATGAGAGATGCTATCCTTGAGTTGGGGTTAGTAGCTTAAGGATGTTACATTGAGGGTGAGCCTTGGCCTGGCACAATGGTGTGGTTGTTCCCGCGTGACCCTCTTCCAATTGACAATACTCATTGCACAGTGCAAGGGGATGGCTGTGTGCAATGCGTGACCCAATGCCAAGCCATGTGAACTAGGGATGGGGATGCCCTTTTACGGTTTAAGTATATTACTTTCATTTCTGTCCTCAAACTGCCCATTCCTTTCTTATGTGCAGCTCATTTATGGAAAATATGATGAAGTTGGGGTTGTTGTTTTTGGAACTGAAGGTAATCTTTAGCTTTAAACATTGTGTACTCTAAAATGCCACTTTCCTTTGGGGATTTACCTCAGGAAAGAATTATTGGACCACATTCTCTTGCAACCTGCAGAGACTAGCAATGAGCTGACAAAAGAAGTGGGTGGATATCAGAATGTCATGGTTTTGCGAGATATCACAGCTGTTGATGGATATCTAGTGGACATATTGCAGAGCCTTCCGCGAGGAACTGTGTTTGGTGACTGTATCCGGTGATTATTGTTAATACTTGTTCTGTATGTTATGCTTGCGTAAATCCTTGGCACCTTCATTACTGCAATTTCTCCTAGGATCATTCCTTTTAGCTGTTATTAGAGCTGCTCCTAGGTGCTTTGGTTCAATCACAGGCAGTCATTTTGTTACCATGCCTCTAACTAATTCGCGTTTGCTTCCTTGGAGAGAATGAACTCGAATCATGCACTTTTGGATCAGCAAATACTTGGCAATGTATGTTTGTTGACACTGCAATTTTCCACTCCGTGGAAGTACTTGTATCTATATATCTGGCAACTCATTTAAATTAGCTGTCACTGTTCTTGCAAAAGCTTAAGAATAGTATGCTTTTGTCACACTCTTTGGTGCCTTAACTTTGGTAGATCTTGATGCTATTGTTGTTGGCATGGATATGCTGATTAAGAAATATCAATCAACATTCAAAGGAAAGAAGCGTCTCTGCCTTGTAACAAATGCACTATGTCCTGTTAAAGATCCCTACGAAGGTTCCAAAGAAGATCAAGTGAGTACGATTGCTTTACAAATGACAGCACATGGGATGAGAATGCAATGTATTGTTGTGAGGGGAATGCTAAGTAGAGATGCAGATCAAACAGTGATGGATGAGAATGATCGTCTGTTGAATCTATTCTCAAAGAAAACATCAGCAAAGTTAGTCTATGTTGACAGTCCAACTTCATTATTAGGTGCACTTAAAACTCGGAATATATCTCCAGTCACAATATTCAGGGGCGATTTTGAACTCAGCCCCAAGATGAAGATTAAGGTAAGGCATTCGGAACACTCAAACATGTGTAGTGTATGAACAATCTTGTGATATATAGTTGCATGGTTAATGTTTTTTGACCCAAGGAAATTGTCCTTTTCTTTATTTTCACACTTTCTTGTGTTTTTCTTTGCTAAGCACTTTATACGTTGAGTTAACCTGGGTGGAAGGTGCTCTTTTCATGTCTTAATATCTTTTGTCCAATTCACCTGTTAAGTCCGGTATTAGGTCTTTGAATATCTGTTTGCTTGATGCACCTGTTCAGTCCTCTATGGACTGGGTTCCTCCACATTTTTCACTGGATCGGGTTCCTCCACATTTTTCACTGGATCGGGTTCCTCACTCCACCATGGTCATTTGTAAAAGAACTACATATGAAGGGACTGCAGCTATTGAACTTTTGTGAATCTTTTTTATAGTGTTTCTTGGCTGTTGGGTAGCTGTATTTCAACGCTAAAAGATCATATGGAAGAGGTAAGAGCTTGTATTCACAACATAGCATGTGCTCACTGAAAATTATTAGCAAAACATGCGAGGAGGACTTGTATAATTATCTCCAGTCTAAGGGATGACTAATTGAACTACATATTGCGCATAATAGTATTTGATTTGTATTTCCAGAGAAAACAACTCAGATTTATATTTCTTTACACATGATCTGAGTAGGTATGGGTCTACAAGAAAACCTCAGAAGAGAAGTTTCCCACTTTGAAGAAATATTCAGATAGAGCACATCCAACTGATAAGTTTGCCACACATGAAGTCAAGGTAGACTATGAGTACAAGAGCATTGAAGATTCGAGCAAGGTGATACCCCCTGAACAAAGAATTAAGGGTTACCGTTATGGGCCACAAGTTGTTCCTATATCTTCTGCTGAATGGGATGCTGTACGTTTCAAGCCAGAAAAGGGTGTGAGGCTTCTGGGATTTACTGATGTTTCAAATATACTGAGGTGAGGCACAGCTGCTTGAAGGTTACTGTGTATAATTTTAGGCTTCTGTTATGTGGGCTACAATCAGAGCTAACTGTTTCACATTTTTTCTAAAATCCCTGGCCTGCTTGCTGATCAAAAGGCACTACTACATGAAAGATGTCAACATCTTTATTGCTGAACCAGGCAACACAAAGGCTGCTCTTGCTGTCTCAGCCTTAGCAAGAGCTATGAAGGAAATGAATAAGGTTGCAATTTTGCGATGTGTTTGGAGACAAGGACAGGGGAGCGTTGTTGTGGGGGTTTTGACACCCAATGTATTTCAGAAGGAAAATATAGTATGTTTCGATATGGAGGGTTTTTCTCCATTTGTGTTAAGTTATTATGTCTGCAGACCACCCTCTGCTTTTATTCATGTTTGCATTGTTTAGTTAGCCTACTGAGGAATGCCTATATTTGCTGTGCAGCCTGATTCATTTTACTTCAATGTACTTCCCTTTGCTGAGGATGTTCGAGAATTTCAGTTCCCATCTTTTAGCAATTTTCCAGCTGTGTGGCAGCCAAATGAACAACAACAAGAGGCAGCAGATAACCTAGTAAAGATGCTTGATCTTGCACCGCCTGGCAAAGAGGAAGTTCTACTGCCTGACTTTACCCCGAATATTGTTCTGGAGGTATCTTGCAATTATTTTCTGGATGCTAATCGGCATAGCTTCCTTTGAATTATTTTTAGTTGATGCAGTCTGTGTTTTGGAGTACTATCTTTTGTCTTAAGTGCCCTTCTATGATATGAGCTAAAATGGTGGATAAGATGTCTCTGAGATACCCTCCATCTTGATATACGGTTTTTGGCCTTTTGTTTTAGGCATCTGATTGCATGTGTAGGATCCATGCCTTTTCTAGCCTTTACTATGCATGGATGGCTTTTTTTTATTTTTGGCCTATTTTTGGTTTTAAATGTCCAAACATACACTGTAAGGGGAGAGACATGAGACTAGTCTTGATGTTGACATGGGCAGAGGATGTCGCCTCCTGATTTACCTTCCTTCTTGATGTGCCAAGCTTCTCTTTTGGAAATTTCTTCTAGACAAACCAAAATAGTAGTTGCTTGATGTGGCGCTTTGGGCACACAAGTGCAGGTTATGGCTCATGTGCTCAAAAGAAACCTACACATTTGATAGGAACAATGTCAACAATGTTTGGTAGAATTGTAAATATACACCCACCCTCATGAGTCATGGCTGATGCTCTATTCATTGAGATTTGTTGAATTACTTAAAACATGTTTGATTGAAAAGCAAGAACTTATAGCATCGAGTCATTAGGGTGGTAGACACACAAATGATCCGGGATGCTCTTTAAGATGGAGGGAAGGGGAGTCTTTCCCCAAAGCATGCACCTGCTCCTCTCTTCCTCTTCCTTCGCCACCCTCACCACCAAACCACCAAACTACAACACATGCACACCCATGCCATTCTCCACATCTTGGCAGCTTTCTGACTAAAGAGAATGACAATTTTATATTTTTTAGCGGTTCTATCGTCATCTGGAGTTGAAATCTAAGGAGCCAAAAGCAGCTGTGCCTCCGCTAGATGCAACTCTCAAGAAGATGACTGAACCTGATCCAGAACTACTCTCTGCAAATAAATCCATTATTGAGGTATTTCAAAGGAACTTTGAAGTCAAGGAAAATCAGAAGGTGATTATTACTGAGCACTTCGGCAGGAAGACAATCCTTTTGCTGCAAGGTTTTTGACAATAGCTGTGTTTTATCTGCCTTGCAGCTGAAGAAATCAACTAAGCAATTGATTCGAGAGAAATATTCTGGCTCAGATGAAGAAAAGGGTGAAGATGCATCCAATGCTTTTGCTGTCATGTCCACCAAAAACGAACCCATGCTTGGTATTGAAAAAATTGGACATTCAACTCCTGTCCAAGATTTTGAAGTTATGATGTCACGCAGAGACAATCCTGATTGGGTTTTAAAAGCAATTAAGGGTATGAAAGATCGAATACATGACCTAGTGGAGGATTCCTATGAAGGGGACAATTATCCAAAAGCGCTGGAATGTTTAATTGCCCTTCGCAAAGGTTGCATCCTTGAGCAAGTATGTCTTAAACTCTTTCTGGGTTAATGTTATGAAACAGTGATAAATTTGGCTTTTATGATCTGTTTTTGTAATTTGAGCAAACCAATTATCCAATGCCACACTCTATTTGTCACTGGCATCTGGTGAGATGCTCACACAAGTGTTTGCAGCAGATCGTGTTTTTTTGTTTGAAGCACTACCTTATCTACCTCTTTAAGTAACATGATGAGCAGTTCAGTAGATTTGCATTGTGATGCAATCTTTATAAAACTTCAAAATGGTTTCAGGGGGCTATATATCATACTTACTGTGCCCATCTTTTGGCTCTTGCCAAAACTTTAGTCACCAAAGTTGGGGTTGTTTAATTTTCCGTTGCAATAAAAAAAAAAAAAAAGAGAGAGTTGTTGTAGTTTATGTCCCTCGTGCAATGTTTGCAGACAGATAATATCAGAATTTCTATTTTGCAGGAACCAAAACAGTTTAATGATTTCCTGTGTCGTCTTCTTGAATTCTGCCAGGAGAAAAATCTTGGCAGTTTCTGTGAATATCTTGCATCCAAAGAACTTTCACTAATTTCCAAGACAGAGGCCATAGACAGGTATTCCTTCCTTAAATTCTCGTATTTTCTTGGTTCCACTTAATAGGCTTTCATATGCTTTTCTTTTTAATGTTCTGTCATACATGATGCATTTTTAAGCAGTGATGTCACGGATGATGAAGCTAGAAGATTACTGGCGAGAAAAGAGTCCAAAGTGGAGTTGTAACAGGCGCTCCTCGTATAGAGCTTCATGTTTTCTGGCCGTTCTCATGTGAGAGATGCCAAGTATACGACAACCATCATATGTACATAGGTTCCATTTTCGGTGGTTTGGCCTCGATAAACTCATCTCAAAAACGAGTGAGTTCATCTTTTGACGACAAGGAAATCCTTTCAAGCAAACTCCAGGTTGTTAGCACAATTTCCGATGTCGTGACTCTCCCTTGAAACATATCATGCATTTAGAGAATTTGAACTCAGAAATTATGTGTCTAACCCCCAATCTCATATTTGTACTTACCAAGAACGAGGGAGTTTATTTTGTTAACCATGAAGAAACAATGCGACCAGGGATTTCCTCGTCAGAAAATGGGTAAATTGTGAAAGTATTAGCTTTTTTTCTTGGTTCTTGTTGGCTAAACGTTTTTGTTATGACGAAAATTCTTCTACAGGTTCGCGGTGGGGGACTTGGTTAATGTAAGAATTTCTCACAGGGATGCCCCCAGCTTATGAAACTTGTTGAAATTTTACTGTGAAGCAGATTTTCAATGGGAAAATAGGCTAAACAAAAAAAAATTTCTCAAACGAAATTGCAGTGTCATGCTTGATGGTTTCGGTTGGCAGCCAATTTGTTGGATGCATTCAGCTTTTGAGGTCATGCCTGCCAGTATTCAAACTCAAGGCGTAAGAAGATAAGTGTTTAAACTGTTCCATCGGGACAACGTTGTCATTTTTCCAGGAACAAGAGGAACAGCAACAAATTCTCTGCCATCTCTTTAGATTTCGTCGTTAAATTCGCTAGCGTTAATAATTTAACTAAAGTACCTTTCAATTTCCAATTTCGTTTAAACTGCCAACACAATGGGTATCTCTTTGTTTGTGTGGCCTACGGTGCATTACACCATCCCTTGTCTTTTCGATGCATGGATTGAATAACTCTATTCCGAATTGTAACAGAGAGATAAATTAAATTTTAATTGTTTCCTGAGCAATATATTTAATTAATTAATTTATTTATTTTTGAACAATAGAATAAACACAAAGGGATGGATTCAGAAGATGGTCAATTTCCACCATCCGAAAAAACAAAAGAAAAAGCATTCATGGTAGGCTAAAAACGGTGCGTTTCATCTTAAATGACGTAACCCACGGCAAGTCGAAATCGAAAGAAAACGACGACGCTTCGAAGGCTAATACAATATCATCGTGCGGGGCTCCCAGTAGAACTGCAGCGAAACAATGGCGACCGAGCTCGAAGAACTAGTAGGTTTTCTATCATCTCCCTCTCCCCCGGTAAGTGTTTTGCAGTGCTTTTCCCTTAAATTCTGCTTGCTTGCCGATAAATTTAAAAAGAAAAAAACTAAAGTTGTACAAAAATGACTTGGAATGCTCGCCACTAGTTCTTACAATTGGCTTTTATTTAATTTCGTTTAGTTTAATCTTTCAGCATCAATCAAGATCATTGTTTTTTTTTTTGGCTTTCTTTGCTATTTCAGATTATACCCTTTTGTTTTCTTAACCTTTAAATGTATTTTGTGACGGTATCTTCTTGTTCCGAGGTGTTTGGAACTGTGGTTCGATCGAATGGACCTGGTAATGACATAATTTTGTTCATAAAGAATCCATCTTTCTTGAAAAGAAAAGATTTTGATTTCCTTTGGATTATTTTTTCCTTTTAATTCTGATTGGCTGGCACTTTGGTCTTGCTCATGGCTTTCACTTCTGTTTACTTTGAGGATTCTACCGTGAGTTTTTGCTTATTCTGGTGTACAATTAGGTGAAGAAGGCAGCTGTTGATATTGTTTGCGGCTTAACAGGATCCGACGATGGGATTTTATCCCTTTCCAAGTATGCCAATGTTGTGCTTCCCTCATTGTCTCGGCTTCTTAGTGAAAGCAAGGTGCTTTATTGTACTAGTTAGTGTTAGGGTAATAGGAACACTTAATTTTTTGAGCTGTCTTCAAGCTGTCAAACTTTTAAGTATTGGTGATTTTAGTTGATGCAAGTATATTTGATCAGAAAAGGATACTTGATAATTTAATGGAATTAATCAATATTTCAGGAGGTCTCTGAGCCTGCTGCAGAAGCTCTAGTAAATCTTTCACCAACTTCAAATTTAGCTGCAAAGATGGTAGAGATGGGAATAATTAAAATTGCCATGGAGTTATTGTATAAGCCGGATACTACTATTACCCATTTGCTGGTGATGCTTCTACTTAATCTCACTCAGTTGGATGCTGGTATTTCATCCTTGCTTCAGGTGATTTTCTATTTTCTATTTCATCCTTACCATATCAAAATTACTAACTTGCTGATGGTGGGAATTTTGCTTGCTTGTGTTAGACTGAGGATGAGAAGATGCAAGGAGTATTTGTTATGAGGCTTGTACGATCATTCTGTAGACCCTCCGGCGATGCTCGGGGTGTGTTTTTCTCTATTTCTTTTTCAGCTTGCATGGAATGTTTATTATTTGTAATGTCTGACACCAAATGTTATGCTTCTGCAAGATGATCCATTTGATCATGTTGGTTCCATTCTCGTAAATATCTCTCGCAAAGAAGCTGGTAGAAAATTATTACTGGACCCTAAGCGATGGTTGTTGAAGCAGATTCTTAGGCAGTTCGATTCAATTAGTCCATTGCGAAAGAAAGGGGTATGCACATTTTCAACTTAGAGCATTATTCTGAATAAAACTATATTTTGAGCTTTCACAAGCAACTGTTTGAGTAAGATATATTTAACTGGCCCTATCAATATCCTATAAATCTTCTGCAAGTGAAAATGTGTGTGCATGCACCTCTCTCTCTCTCTCTCTCTCTCTCTCTCTCTCTCTCTCTCACACACACACACACACACACACCCAAGCATCTCTTTAGTTTTCTTGCTTAGGAAAAATGAGTATGGGTAGTCGTCCAAGTTATCTCTGCAGATAGTTAACTCTTTCCCACTATGTTTTATTTTCAAGACTGTCACACTACCAATATCAGATATTACTTTTATTCCTGATGAATTTTGTTGTAATTGATGTTTTTTGATTACTCTGGAGGGTTTTAAGTTGGACTTCTTTGAAATGATTGCTTTAATGGTCTGGGTTCTTAGCTTGATACAATACCATGCCTTTTGTGAGCCCCCAACATTGACCTGGTGTAATTAAGAAATGCTTGTTTGAGTCTACTGAACAGGCAATCTCAATAAAAAGTGAACGAACCAAAGGTTGGATAGCCCATTGGTTGGCATGGTGAATGATTAGTGGGATATTTTCTGTTTTCAGGTTTCTGGCACTGTCCGAAATTGCTGTTTTCAAGCTGAGGATCAGCTACTGGATTTGCTTTCCATATCTGAGTTTCTTTGGCCAGCTATACTTCTGCCTGTTGCTGGTAGCAAGGTTGCTTATTTATCAATCTCATGATCTTCAAAGCATTTAGCTTTCATAATCAGTTGTCAAAATGACATGTTGAGGGATACACATGTTACATGTTTTTCATGGGCATTTATATATATATATGTAGTTTTTTGTTCATCAATGCTAGGATTTGAAACCTGGTTGCTAAGACTAAGAGCCCAACAGCTCTACCACCAGATCACATGGCTGGTGGATGGGCATTTAAACTTTAATTAATGGCCAAACCATGTGATTGGGGCACTATTTAAGGATGAACAAAGGAAAAGAGATACATAAGAAAGAATAAAAATAGAAAAGGAATGTTGGAAGGAAGTAAGAATGAATCTGATGGGAACAGGATGCAATTCCAAAGCTTATGCCAGACTAGTGAATGACTAAGGGTGTTTCTCATTCTTTCCTATCGTAAATGGGTATAGAAATCCTTAAGAACACAAACTTCAGTTGACCCAGTTTGAGCTACATAACCAAATATTCTTTATCATGCTTCATCATTCTCACAACGGAATGACATCCCAAGCCCACAGTGAATCCATTTTTCAAACTTCCATTTCAAACTCTCAGTCATATAATTTTGAATCATTGCTCTCTGTTTCAAACCTCACATAAGAGATTGCTGAACCCCACCATCAATTGCATCTAAGTTCCAAGGAATCTTTTAGAAGTCCCAATATCGCAGATCAGACAATGCAATTTCCAGATCTAGTTCATGTTGCCATCATTAGTAACTTGAAAGGGTGTAGCTTGCTTTAGTTTGATATAAAGCTGCACTCCTTGCTGATATTTCTGGAAAATTTTGGATGTTTGTTTACCATTTTTTCAGAATGTAGTACTAAACACTTTTCAATTAATCTGGTTCCTTCTGCTCAGATATACAGTGAAGATGACACATCCAAAATGCCTCTTGAACTTAGCAGTGCACTTTCAATTGAACGTGAATCATGGGATGATCCTGAAATTCGTGTTCAAGCACTGGATGCTATTTACATGATCATATTGCAGGTAAAGTTACTAGTGTTTCTTCACCTTTCAGACGGATTGTTTTAGACTTTTATCCGAGGAAAATCATTCTTTTAACATCTGATTGAAAGAACTGTGATAAATTAGCTAAAGTTCTTTACAAATTCTGTGTGGCCTTTGGTAAGCCATGTTTTTGATACTGTAATTCTAAGGTGACTTGCCTTGGGATTTAAATATGTTGGAGCATGTATCAAGAGGATAAGAAAATTTAGCCAAGCATTCTACCATATTTAACTACATGGCTCATCAGATAGAATCTGTATGGACTGTTGTTAATTCTATTGGTATTGAGCAACATGGAGAAAAAGGCCTTGCATTTTTTAGTGGAGAATGTATTACAATATACCCTGAAAATGTTATATCCTTCTAGTTTACACCTAATCAAGAACAAAAGGATGCTATTTGTAGACGTGACACTGAAATGGAATCATCAATGCATTGTATTGTCTGAAGTTTCTGCAGAATGCTGAGACTTTTTTTTTTTTTTTTTTTTGGCTTTTTGAACATTCGTGGTGTTTACTTTCTTCTGTCAGAAAATTGTGCTTCGACATTGATCATCACAGCCAGTTATTCCTGGTATTGATCTATTCCACATCCATGTTCCAATGCTGTTGCAGGATGCAGGTCGAAGAGCTTTTTGGTCCATTAACGGACCACGTATCTTACAAGTGGGCTATGAGGATGAGGAGGATCCTAAAGTAATGGAAGCATACGAGCGAGTTGGCGCATTGGTATCTTTCCCCCATCAAAGCCTTGTCCACTGCTTCTTGTTCTTTACCTTTTGCAGATTTTCTCAAACTTTTAACTTCATTTGTTTTTGCAGGTGGTTCATGGCAGTACCAGTATTGCAGACGAACCACCTAGTGAGACCTCAAACTAGCTTTCGTATTCATGTTTGTGGTGGATTAAATGTCATTGGAGCAATTCACCTTGCATTGTTTTTTTCTTTTTTTTTTTTAATTTTTTTTTGGTCCGGTTGAATTGGGGAAGGCAGTTAACCAGGAATAAGACCCGTCAATTCAGACCGCCATCTCACCCCGAGTTTCACAGTTGTTGGCAATTTGGTATGTATCTCACTGTCAAAGAGCAAGAAAAAGTATTGTTCCCACCCCCTAATGTTTCTAGAATTAAAGAACACAAAGTATTCTTTTTAGTTTGGTATTGGAACTGATTAGTGATATGTTGTTAGCAATTTGGCATACCATTAAATAGACTTTCTTTTTTTTGGTTCTCTCTTTGTGAATGAACTAAAAGATCTTTTTTCCTCTAAAAATCCAACATGGGTCACTTGCAAGAGGCCACTTTCTGAGTTTGCTGATATATGTTAAAAACCTATATTGTGATGGTTTCCTTGTTCGAAGTGTTTGTATTTTTTTTTTCCTTTTTTTTTCTAGATAAAATTCGAAATAATTATTTTAGACTTTTCTGATGTGCTCGAAAGAAAATCTTTTATTTGGGTGCATAAATGTTGGTAATTTTAACATCTAAAAAGAAAAAAAACAAACAAACAATTTTTTTTGTTTTTTGTAGAAAAAGTTCATATAAATACATGCAATCAATAAAATTACGGTTATATAAAAAAATTTGTTGAGAATCGTTCATATTTTTAATATTTAATTGCATACATGACAATTTTTAAAATTAGACTTAATAATTATACCAAAGAGGGAAATCCTGGGGGCTGCATGGTGCAAAGCGTGGGGGCATGAGGTCATCTACAGTTGCTGTTTATATTTTCGGCAAAAGCTTAAAATGCACCGTATTTTCATCATCAATACATGGCATTATAGAGAAAAAAAAAAGAATTTCATTATTTTAAAAGAATAAAGATATTTGTCCTAAACTTACCTGCACGATTAAATTATACGAATATTTTTTTCTTTTAATGACAAGGATATTAATTAAAAAAAAAAAACACTAAACAAAGACAAAAACAAATCAAGTGAATCACACCAATCTCAGCAATTTCACCCTCACCATATAACCCTAGAGTAGAATCCAGGGGGGCTCCTAAGATGCGCAAAAGTTTCTTTCCTATGCGACGTTATTAAAAATTGTTTAACAATTTCAATAAATCAATTTGCTATCAATTCTTTTCAATTTTCTATAATGTCAGCTTTGACTCAGTCTCAATAGTAATAGTAGTGCAGGCATCAAGGTCATATGAGAGTTTTAAGTGATGTGGATTAATTTGGTATGGTAAAGTATAAATTTTCAGAAGAGGAAAGCTTTATTATTATTATTATTATTATTATTATTATTATTCAATTTCACTTCCCTTTTTTTAGTATATTTGTGCAAATTAGTGAAGAAATTAAATAAAAAAAAAAGAAGGGTATAACTCTTTTTTAAAATGTACTATATTCTTCCCCCATACAGCATTTGTGTTTTTTTTTTTAATTTAAAAAAAAAAAAACACCAACATGTACAGCATTTTATAACAAAATGCTTCATTTCTGAAAAGTATACTCTACTCTTTTTCAGTTTGCAAAGATCAAAATGAGATACATTTCTAACACAATGTATTAAAAAAAAAAAAAAACACATATGGGGGCCATTTACAGGGCAAAATTTTTAGCAACAACACAAAAAATCAACGCGGTAAACAATTTCGTTTCAAAACGATTTTATTTTTATTGTTTTTGTCTCTCAACAAATTAAAGAGTAATTTCGAACATTTATAATAAAATTTATGTAATTATTTTAAATTTATGTAATTTTGACAGAACTGAAATATCAATAATTTTATTTTTTATTATATTTTAAAATGAAGGTACTCAGATGATAAATTTAAATTTTTTTTTAATAATAATAATAATATTATTAACCCTAACACTCTGTTTTGATATTTCCTGAATATTTCCCAAGTCTCATGTCTGTTTAATGTTGTCTGTCTGATGTTTTCAGACATGGGTTTTCAAATATCCGATGAATTGTTTGGCACTTTTGTCCCAATTTTGATGTATTGGGTGTATTCAGGTTTGTACATTGTGTTGGGTGGCTTTTTCGAGGAGTATAGGCTGCACACGAAGAAAGACGAGGATGGGAAGAATTTGGTGTCTAAAGGGACTGTTGTTAGAGGGGTCCTTCTCCAACAAGTCGTTCAAGCTTTTGTTGCTATCATCCCTTTTACGGTATTTTCTTTTTCTTTTTTATTTTTTTATTTTTTTGGGGTTTCATTTCTATTGAGAATTATCATAGGCTGAATGGTGTTTTTGCTCACTGTTTTATTGATATTCTGTTCTGGGGTTTAAGAGTTCTGGTACCCTTATTTGGAATTTGAATATTTGTTGTGCATTGTGTCTGAGATCAGGATTATGAATGTGGGAAAAGCAGGTTGGTTTATTTGGTTATGTGCAATTGACAAGCCTCTTTGAATGTAGTGCTATTTTTGATCTTTCTCATAGTCAAGCTGATGGACTTAGAAATGATTTTGGTTATTATTTTGTTTCTCCTTTTATGATGGGTCTTTGAAAGTCTGGGTTTAGCTGGTTTTCTGGAAGTCAGTGAATCAAATCTAGGAAGTTGCATCCTAAACTGGTGAGAGGACTTTCAAAAGTTAACTGGACTTTTTTGAACCTTGGTGGTACATTTGCATCCTAGATTGGTCAGGGGATTTTCCATTTTTAATCCATGGGAGACTTGAGAGTATTCTTATGTTTCCTTGGATTTGCGTTTAATTAGGTTTACTGGCTGTGACGTGGAGGTGTTCTACAAATTACAACTGGATCGTGATTATTATAGGAAAAGACAGCTTGACTGGACTAACATGATGCCTGTGTTTTTTGGTGTTTTAGGAGAGAGAATAGGGGGGAGGGATGATTCAGAAGCAAGTTATACTGTTATAGCCATCTGTAAACTCCTTGTGATGCCATGGCCGAAATCTGTTTTCTGATTGGAATTATAATTATATTGTCATGCATAGCTTTGTAACTCTCAACTCTCTTCTTATTTTTAGAAGAAAATTGTATCCTCCGTTGAATTTTTGGGTTTTGACTGTAAGCTTTTGACTTGCAGTGAATTTCAGGACCTGTTTTTGTTTATCTTAAGTTACATCCTTATGTGCCATATTCTTCCCCCTTTTCTAATTTGCTTGGTTTTATAATGTTCCATTTTTCGTTATTCTTGTACACCTTGCTGGGCATCAGGATAAAGAAGTCAATAACTGTAAATACTGTTGCTAAATATTTGATTCTGTATTCCCTTTTCGTGCAGGTAACTGGAAGCAATAATGAGTCTGCTTCAGATCAACAGCCCTTCCTACTTGCGGTGGCTAGACAGTTTGTTGCAGCAATGATATATTTGGTAGTATTTCATGCATAGATACGTGCACCATAACAAGTTTTTGTATAGGCACATTCATTCTCTGCATCACCGGTTTGTCGTACCCTATGCATTCGGAGCTTTATACAATCACCCATTGGAGGGGCTGCTGCTTGATACAATTGGTGGAGCCTTATCTTTTTTCCTCTCTGGCATGTCTCCTCAAACCTCAATTTTCTTATTTTCTTTTGCAATCAAAACAGTCGATGATCACTGTGGGTTATGGCTTCGTGGAAATCTCTTCCACGTGTTCTTTAGGAACAAAACCGCTTATCATGATGTCCACCGTCAACTTTATGGTACCAAATACAATTTCTCACAGCCATTCTTTGTTGCTTGGAATAGAATTCTCGAAACCTATATGCCTTATTCAGTCGAGAAGAGAGCAGGTTGTAACGGGTCGCGGTCATCCCACTCCCATATTGTCAAGGAAAAGGGGGAACTTGAGCCTTATAAGCGGGTGTACTGCACACCCCAATAGGCTGCCTTTTGAGGAGAAGGTAATGACCCCGTGACAGAGTGGTATCAGAGCCTACCCCTCCCGCCGTGGGACCTTGACTTGGCGCGGAATGTCGAGAAACTAGCTCGGTGCGTGTCCAAGAATATCGACGAGGACGTCGATGAATTCGGTGTAGGAGAATATAACGGGTCGCGGTCATCCCACTCCCATATCGTCAAGGAAAAGAAGAAACTTAGCTTTTATAAGCGATTGTACTGCACACCCCAACAGACTACCTTTTGGGGAGAAGGTCTAAACAATACAAGGAAGATTGAATGCCACTTGATGGAGGCATCATTTGTTTAAAAAGTGTACTAGCCCTATTACTTTTGGCCTATTAATTGCCACATCACTTTTGTGATCTGTATGGTCATATATTGTTGTGCCCTGTTTTATCTCCATACAATAAAAATGAAATAGATAGCACATATTCATGCCAGTTTTTGCTCTTCAAATGGCTGCTCAAAACAGTGTTTTTCTTGATATTTGTGATCTTCGATGCCAATATCTTTTTATTCTTTTTTTCATCTGTGTGACTTCAAGTTGCAGTACTAACAATGTCGGTCTTTAGCTTAAACGTAGCTTTGGGTGCTTTTATGGGATGCTTGGATTGCAGTTTCTTTCATCAGACTGCCAAGGGTTGTTACCACCCATCTGATTTCCCCTGTGGCTACGAGTGTCTACTTGATCTTTTCCAAGGTCATGTATTCAGGGGTTGGTGAAGGGAAAGAATCTAACCAGAAAATATGAAGGGTTGCTATTTGAGTCCTAATGTTTGTAAGGACTCTCTGAAGAGTAAGCTTATAGACCTGGATGGCGTGTGAATTACATGATGTGGAAGTTTACTGCCTTGCATTGTTTTAATGAATTGTTGAGTTGCATAAAGTGAAAGACCCCTTCTGTCTAGCATTCTGATCACTATTTCAATTTCCCAGACTTACTCCTTGTACGACTCAGTTTCTTCTCTCCTTTATGCGTTTCATTTGTCTCGTGTTGCTACGAAAACAATTACCGTTACTACCTGTAGTTTCGTTGTCCTGGCAAGCATGGTGATGCAGAATGGCGTAACCTTCTTAAATTCTAAACATTGCAGAGACGCTCTTGCCGGAGTTATTTGCTTTCATTATGAGAAATCAGCTGCACTCGCTATCAAACATCTGCATTTCACACCCGTCCTAAAATGACCCGAAAGCGCAGGTCTTCAGAGGACCACTGCAATCTATATTATGCAGAAACAACGTACTTTTTACACCTTTGAAATTGCCAAGGCAATGGATTAGGAGAATGATTGAAGTATAGAGACATAGGACCCCTTTTGTCTTCAAAGATTGCTTTCAGCATTAATCAGCTATTACAGCTTGAAGGCTTACTTTTCCAGCTAGGCCATAGCGTCATTCATTTCCTCCATATCATTACCTGAGGATGTTAAATGGTAACTTATTCCAGTGGTCCATGACAGAAACTTGTCCCTGCATATTGATGCCTTGACCTTATCTGCTAATGCTCTACACAAACCAGTTTTCTGACGCTCTATTTATATGCATTTCTAATTGCTGCATTTATAATCCATCTACCTTCTTCTCTTCTTCCTAAATGCTCTTCATTTCCCATCATAAACTCAATTGGATTGTCACGCGGGTTTCTTTCAGAAAGAATGATTTCTCTACCAGAATAATTAACTCTTCTATTAGTTCTCCATCATCTCAAACAATCCTGGCCATCGAATGTTCTTCTAATACATTTTTTTAAAAAAGGGGTCCTCGTTGACCAAAAAAAAAAAAAAATGGTCCTCTAATGGCACATCTTGCATGTAACTTACAGTTTACCTCTAAACTCATGTTACAGATCTCTGGAAAAAGAAAGTTACATTCTAGGCATTTAGTTATGGTAGCATATAGCCGTTCTGTTGTTACCAAGAACTTTTTCTTTTCATTTCCAACTGAGCCCCAAGTTCAAAACTTTCGACTTGGAAGACAGACTTTAAAAAAAAAAAAAGAAATTCAACCAAAGACAGACTCTTGTAGCATTGAGATATGGTAATGATATATGGACCATACGGTCGCTGCCCACTCGGTCATAAAACCCGTAGCCTGGAGCTTAGGTGGGTCAAATTCAATCATGGGTATATTATTGTTTTTCTTTGCTCCCACCAGGAGGACAGTGACTTAAGGGTCGTGGGCACAGAGGCTCAATTGTGAGGTCTAACATACTGCCACGTCGGAGGTCAGATGAACAAGTCAGAGTTGGCCACTGACGCTTGGACTGTCTTGTGACTTAGAACAACCAGGTGGCCCGTTTGGTAGCAACTTAAAATTTTTGGTGTGGTTGGAGTTTCAACTAGATTCAAAAGGCCAATTAAGTATGAAAGCAAAAGGAACAAAGGATGGATGGTAATGTTAATGGACCACCCTATCCGCAAAGGCGGTTACAGAATTAATTATTCAAAGACAAACAATTAGTCATCTAGTCTGGCCCTGTAGGGGCTTTTCAAACGACATTCCTTGCTGGGACATTGGAATATTTAATTAAAGATAAAAATTAAATAAGTAACACTGTAAAAATAAAATATATAAATTAATTATATCTAATTTAGTTATACAAATAAATGAAGTTGATTGGATGTGGAAACCCAGATGCGGTTCTGAAACATGTCGGTTTGTATTTTCGCTGAAATCAGAGATATTTGAATCAAAGTCACATGCAAGCTTGGATGTGGAATTTGGGAATGAGGGATGTACAACTTACGCTGCTTTGTATGGGGTGGAACTACTTGGACTCTTGGAGCAATTTCTAGACCTTCCTGATGCCTCGAAGGTTGACAGATTTCACAAAAGCGTTGTTTTAAGAGACTCCGAATGCGTTGCAGGTTAAACTCCCCATAACACAAGGCACAAAAACCACAAAATTGAAGCAAGCTTCAGCGCGTACCATTGGATGTACAGAAGATGTGAGTTGTGGGGTGAACGCGGTTAGGGCAGGGAGTGGGTGGCAAGGACAATTTTACTGCGATTGGAGTTGAGCTCTGCGTGTCTAGTCTCAGCTTTAAACCTTGTTACAGGCATGTAGGAATCTGAAACTCGATGCTTTCGTGGGTCGAAGTTCGATTTATCATTCTTTCTATATGCATCTCCTGCAACATTTACAGCATCCTGGCTCTTACACCCCAACAGGACTCCTGGATGGTGCCTTGGTAACCCTCCTGCTGCTGGCCGCCTTTGCTCTTCATAGTCTGATACTACAGAAAAATCTGCAGCACTGGCTGTGACCACACTCCACTCTATGCTGGCCTCACTTGGCGCGTAGCAAGTTTTTGGGGTGGCACAGCCAGAAGTGGCATCTGACACCCTTGCATGAAATGGGATGACCTTGCCGCTAAAGCTCTCTATTTCAATCAAGTCTGAACTTGCATCGCTCTCGTTGTCATTGTATACTCCACCAGGAGTAGCAGAGAACTCAATTTCATCCGCTCTAGGATTTGTATTCCTAGACAACATAGTTAGCCTTCTTTGAAGATTGAAGGACTTGCTTCTCTTATCATGTATTGGGGATCCAAAGACCTCTAGCGACTTCCGAGGCATAAATTCTTCCTTTTTCTGACGTTCATTTTTAATTGCAAGGTTCCCTGGAATGGAATTGGAAATTGGGAAGGTAAAGCATGTTTCTTCATCCAATCCATTTCCCAACTTATCCGCCCCAGATCCTGAGAACGGATTATGCGAACTATCAATACTAGTTTTGATTTGTCCTTTTGCAACAGACTTACCTTCAGGTCTTCTGCTGAAACTGATTTCACCAGCATGATCGTGGATATCAACAGAATCCTCTTCAGAACAATAGCATTTGCAACCAAGAGCAGCGAGAAAGCTCTTTCCTTTTACCTTGTCCATCTTTCTTTGCGTTGGATTTCTCAGAACGGGCTGCAGCAGTGCACTTTGGCTGTTCCAGCTTGACTCCGAGTGAATGCTTGGTGTTACAGGATGGACTTTGAGTTTTTCAGGCACAGCATCTTTTTGTTCGTCTTTCTTTCTGTTGGTCAAGCTGGAAATTCTCAGGCTGCCCTCATCTATTGCTGCTGCGAAGTATTTCTCGGCACTGAATACTCCGATTTCGCCATCGTCTGCTTTCTTTCTTCCCAAGTGATCATGCTCATGATACTCTTGGGCTGCAGCTCTTGGAATGAGCTCTAAACAACTTGGCTCTGCAAGTTTACAGACAAAGCTATCCTCAGCACCATTTAGGTATGATGTGAAGGAAACATCTGACAGGCCATTACTATTGGTTTGGGAATGGCTCGTCATTGGCGTGAAGGCAGACACAAACATGAAGTTTTAGAAAGAGAATTTTCCTGCACCAAAAAAAAAAAAAGGAGATGAGAAAATAACTCAGAAATTTGTCTGTGCAGCAGGCTACAAAAGGTCAGGGCAGCATAGGACTGCAAAAAGGAGAAGACAACAACTTGGAATTGGATTTGGAATGAATGAAGCTTGAGAACCTCTGATCTAACAACTCAAATAAACTAAAGGAGAGGAGATTAAAGAGCCAGGGCTGAAATTAGCTCTGGAAAGGAAATTATTTTAGTGGTAAAGTTTACTGTTAGAGGCTTCTATGTGCTGCTTGGCTTATTGAGAGAGTCCTATAAGTAGGCAATTGGGGTATAGAAGATGTTAAGAGATGTAGGCCCAGGAGTTTGGAATATATCCTTGTCTCTGACAGCTTTTCAAACCGTTAATCATCCCAGAAGAAGGAATGAACATAAAATTTCCTGATGTCATCTCATAACAACTTGAAGAGAAGGGTGCAGTCCTTTGTCATAAATGTTTATTCTTCCGTTGTGATTTATTAATGATCAGAACTTGGGTTTATCTTAGAAATGGAATCAATGTTGATCCTTTGTTGACTGAGCCTATCACTAGAAAATTTCTCCACCAATAGGTATTTTTACTGAGTTCATTACACGACATAGTTTGTGAAACAAACGAGCTGGTTTGATGGCTCCCTTTTGCAGATGGGGTCAAACATGATATAGAATCCATCCCCTCATGCTAGAATTCATTATTTCACAATTGTATTTCCTTTTTCATGGAATGATTTTTGGCTAGTATATATATATATATTTTTATTTTTGAAGCTTAAAAAGTAGGGCATACCATTTTCATTAATAAATATAAGCCAGTCATATGACGCCATAATAGTATAAGTTTAAGTGCTCTTCAACAACGAAGTCTCGAGTTTGAACTTGAGGTGAAATCTGTTGACCAAAAATAAATGTTGTTCACTCATCATTAAATAACAAAATTTGGATTTGTAATCTTGCTTTACAAGCTTAATATGGAAAAGAATTCTCATTTAACCTATAAATAGATGGCTAGTCATCCAAATTATCATTGTATGCTCAGATCTTACCTACATACATAAAAGAAGCAATTAGATTTGAGGCTACATGTTCATGTCTTACAAACAGTCAGTTTGTGAAGATAAGAGGAAGGTTCCTACTCACCTTGTGCTGAGTTCCCTTGCAAATAAACTAGATTAAGGTTGCCATATTCCCACTCCCACATCATTTTACAATATGCCTAAAAAGCCACGAATGAACCCTCCCATTAATTATGAAACACATCTGAATAATCCTTTTCTTCTCAAAATTGGCCAGGGAGAAGGGATGGGGGTGGGGGATCTCACAATTGGACTAAGAACGGCACTGTACTAGAGGTCATTAACAACTGCCTTGATGCTTCTCTCCCTCTGCGTTTTTTTTTTTTTTTTCTATTAAAAGATCTGTTGTATTGTGTTAAGAGATTTATATGATTGTAACACCTTTTATTTATATAAATTATATATTTTTTTAATATTAAAATTTAAGATTTTGAAAATAAAATTTAAAATTTTAATTATTAAAGTCTTTATCGAATGACTTTTTGTATTATGTCAAGAAAAGGCTGGAAACCAACCACTTGCACGTCACTCAAGATCTTCTAGCCGACAATCCTCCCTCGTGGTCAAAAGACTTCGCAAGATTCAGGATGTATTGCTAAAAAACCAAAACTGCTGGTTTCTGTTTAGTATTTTTCAGTCCACACAAGCTTTACCTCAGGACAAACCCCTCGCGGGTCTTTCACGTCAGTCCAAGCCCTTTCATCATACCGGACAAGACCACCAAAGGTTGCATGCCATCACAGAAACTGCTGATCTAGAAGTCATGATTTTGTAAATGTGCGTCTATTTTTACCTAACAGATACTTAACATGAAAGATTAATTGTTATTAGATTCAAAGATTTATATTTTTTTGTTATATTTTAAAAAATAATGTGTAAATTGTTACAGTTATATAGTAGAATATCTGAATGTAAATTTCCCAAATTATTAATATTGCAGCTAACATAACGCTGGCCCTCAATTGAGGAAACTCCACACCTTATAGAACCCCCATAAGAATGACTTTTGAAGTCTGATTAGAGATACAAAGGGTATGCATTACCTTTTTTTTCTTTTTTGGGCCGTACATTGGAAATTAAGAATTAAACAAACAGTCATGCTGAATGTAAGAATCCCTAAAGAAACACTGCACTATGTCTCTATCCCCCCTCGTGTTTGCCTCTCTCCCTTGGTTACACTAATTGAACATTGGTGCGATAATGCTGACCAGGACCAATGCTCACCACGGTCCATCCAACGCTCCTTAGTTGTCTTCCAGGTGACTTGCTACCTGGCTCGTGACCTGATCAAAACCTATAGTTCCCAGTTACCCGAATGAATAGCTTGTAGTGGATTTCCACCGTCAAGATCCCAAGCTCCATTTTTCTTACAAGATTGTTATTTTGTAGTTGCCATTTTTTTCATCTCTGTGAACTTAAAGAACCAGGAGGACTTTGGCCACATGGACTTGTTCCTCATAGGACACCAAGCAAATGAGTTTTGGTGTGTTCAGAGAGGATATGGCACTCGTTAGTTCCAGTGAAACATTTCGGTAGGCTTGTATGCAGTGCAGTCGGAAACTGATATGATTCTGGAGATGAATTTAGTACAGAATCGAGAACCAAGATGAGCAGCATGTTGAATTACTTGGATGTAACACTAGAGAGAAAGGACAGGGAAATAACCAAAAAAATGATTTCATAGTCATAGACATTACAAGCACAGCTCTTTGGCTGTCTATCTGTAATTATGGCAAGAAAATAACATGGGCCCCTTTGTTGTTGACTAAATAAAAAGCGTATGGACTCCCCTTTCCCTGTGCTAAAGTGCACTGCCAGAAAACTGTCGGTGCTTAAACTTCCATCACAGCTTGGATAACAAAGCATTTTCATCTAAGAACCATACTGGGGTTTCAGCTTTTCCCAAGCCCCCATTCACTGCGCGGTTGTGGAATTCTCGCCTGCAACCCAATACTGCTTAACAGCTACTAGTATCTTTTCAGGCACTAGGGGGCCATCTTCGTGGTCCATCATTTTGGAATCCCATCTCATTCCTCCTACCATCTTCTTGATCTTTGTTAGCACATCAACTTCATCTCGGAATATGATGCCACCTTCTGGTCGCAAAATTCTATCCATCTCCAAAAGAATGTCCTCTATGTTACATCTGCAATCATTCAACAACAGTGCTTAAGTACAATGAGAAGAGAAGTAAAAGCACAGACCGGGCATCAAAATCAGACAATCCAACCATGGAGATCCTCAGTATTATATCTCCAGTCATTTAATAACAGGAGTTAAAGTACAGTGAAGCAAGGAAAGAAAACGCATACCAAACATCCAAATAAGACAATCAAACCATTAGTTGGATTAGTTGTCCACCTACAACTATAAAAACAAAAAGATGCAATGGGTAAATCGTGACAGAAACTGCCAAGTAATACAAATAGCTTGAGATCTAGGCATCATTATGACTGAAAATCTACATGGATGGAAACTTGAGTAGAATTCAGCCATATGGAACTTGGTAAACTCAGTAGTCTTCCGCATTAGGAAAGCCCCACCGGTGGTTAAGGTCACCATAGGAAACCTTATGAGCTAAATTAGATATGCCAGCTAGAGGTAATAGGTGAAGATGATTAAGTGGCTATATTAGCAGGCCATTTTCAAAGGAGGGGAAGAGAGGAAATAAAGCCCCAACACACCACAGAAATATCTCAATGAAATAATCCGTCCATCTAAACAACTGAAAGATGCAGGCAGACCTTATCTAACTAAGAACTGGACCAATATAATAAGAATTAAGACAAGGAAACTATCAAATCTAGTCCAGAATAGCTCACTAGGGTAACTGGGACTTTTTTTTTCCCCCTATCCTTGGACAAGCTACAGTAACCAAGAGTTTGACAGCCAGTTTTATTTGGTCCAAAAGTTACATTCCAGTCCATTTAAAAAGGATTAAAAAAAAAAAAAAAACAGAAACAGAAACTAATAATAATAATATTAACAAAAATAATAGTAGCAACACATAAAATTCTTTATCTATAGAGAAGAACAAGAATGCATTGTACTACGGTTTCTTTGTGCAAAAAACATCCAACAAAGCATAGCAAGAGTTAAGTGAAGTGGTCCTAAGAGCATAAGTTTATTGAAAAATCCCTCCTTCCTAATCAATATAAAAATGAAGAATATATACTACCCTCTCAAGTAGGGTTTTAAAGGTTGCTGCAGTATTGCTCTCTCTGCTACCCCACACAATATCTGCAAATGTTGTTACTTTAATCATGACCTCACAGATTTGCACATTGAGCATTAAATGGACTCAAATTTCTCCAAATAGAGACATTTCTTCCTCTCTAAATCCAAAGTTTGCTCCCCAGAGAAACTATCATGTGAATTCTGATATATAAACTCCATGCTACTGGCCTGTATTAATAACTGGTAACAAAAACTAAACTGCTTAAAACTTTGCTTCAGTATTTGTAGACAAAGAAGGCTCGTTTGGCATGTTCTTAACAATCATCATATTTTTCTCCCACAATGAGGGGCACGAGCAAATGACTAAAGGGGCTTATATCACAAAAACAAAATTGGTAGGACTATACGACCATGAAAAACATAGAAATAAATGCAATACGCACTTGTCCTTGTACAAACTGAAAACACCATTTGCATGGATTAGGTCATATGTCCTTGGGTATGTGGAGAAACCTTCGCACCTGAAGCCAAAAAAAGAGAGTAACCCATCTATAAAATTGTTCATTTATAAATGACAATGAAAAAACATTAAGGTTAACAAACAGGCAAACAGACAACATTCTAAACAACACTTAAAAGCTAGCAGTGATGAAAAAGGAAACAGAAATTTTAAAAAAGGTACCAGTCATGATAGATTCCAATCAACCCTCTTTCGTATATCACACCCAGCGTGTTCTTCTCAGCTATAGTGGGCACAACATTCATGACCCACAATTTCGGGGACTCAAGTGCAGCAGCAAATCCTCCCATTTCAGCATTCATGTCCATAATGTTACGATACCTACCAGAGTCAATAAGCTTATTGATTTTCTTGTAAGCATGTACATGCTTCTTCCATAATTTGTTATACTCCTGGTATGTCTCAACAGAAACCCCAGGAATAGAACCACTGGCAACTCTAGGAGGAACAGCGTAAAGCCTCTTAGGAAATGCCTTTAGTTCTCCCCCGGAAACTTCATTTGGGCTACCAATGTCGGGATATGGAGTAATGCAGGCCTCCATTTTCTTGTACCTGGTAAACCCAAGAGATGAAGATAAATGAAGACAAACAAAAACACAAAAAGAGGTAAAATCCATAGCAATCAACATGCTTCAGGTAATGAAAGCTCAGCAATTCTGGAGTGTAAATAGAATAAGTTATGTATCATTGTTTTGTATGCATATTTATCTGTGAACAAATCATTAAGGAAAATATTTGGATACAGAAACACACCACACATCATCTGGGTCAGAAGATTTGCAAAATGCAACTCTGGAATCATCATGTCGACTTGAACAGGAATCAGCATTTATTCTCTTTTGCCAAATTGCTATTTCACCCTTCTCATACTTCTTCTCCCAGCAAAGAAGCTTTGCAATTTCTTCAATCTTTCTTTGCTCCTCCTGAAGTTCCTCTTTCGGGCGCTGCCATGCTTTATAAAAATTCTTCCAATTGATAGGGGGTCCAGAAAGCACCCAGTAACCACCAGGTCGAAGAACCCGATCAACTTCCATCAGGTACATTCCATCTACAAGAATAAAATTCCAAAAGGAGAGCTGCTTCCATCAAACTCGAGGCAACAAAAGAGACATGAAGGATAAATGCAGCACAAAAAATACCATAAAATACGGTGGACAATTTAACAAAAGGGCAAAGTCCTCCATATCAAGAAATTCTCACCATTTGCTCCCCATGGAATTAAGCAACGAGAACAGTGTGCCATATCAAAAGCTCTAGATGGATATGGCAGCTTTATGGTACCAAGAACACCAATAACAGCAGGTACACCTCTTTCAAGAGCAAACTGAACCTGTGCTTCATGTGAGTCTCTTGGCGCAAATGACATGGCAATAACGTTTCTACTCCAAAGGTACGCACCCCAGCTGGCAACCTAAATGCAACAAAAAACAGGTGAAAAAATTGCAATGATTACCAATAGACTTATGTCTAATTGAAACAGCTATAGGATAACAAGGTTATGAGGAGCTTGACATACCCCACAACCAGTGTCCAATGCAGTTCTAACGACCCCGTTAGACATCGGGATGACTGAAGCTAGCTGGTCAATATACTTATCTGCCCCCTGCGGAAATTGTGTTCCTCCACCCGGAAACCTGAATACATTGCCTTCGTATTGAACCCAATTTTGAATGGCCTTCTCAACAGTTAGGCTCTTATGAGGTGCATTGGCATAGGGTACATAATCCCGACTCTTAGGCCAAGGAAAAGGAGTCACGTAGCCTTTAGGTGCTGGTACAAGGCAATGCAGCTTCTGCCCCTCTGCAGGACAATGCCTCTCTCGATAAAACATGTTTTTTCTGGGAAAATTCATAGCATGCCTCTGATCTTGGCAGGGCGTGTAATCAGTGTAACGAGGATGGCAAGGCTCGAACACTTTGGGTTTTAGCTTGGATTCATTGATTGCACCAACTTCACCACCATGGTGTGTCTCAAAATCTAGACTGGGGATTATATTACAGTCTCCTGTATTCTTGGTAATTGCCATAGCAAGATTGTCCGCCTTCCCAAATCCACTCCTTTGCCATGCACCCAATATATAGAAGAAACAACACAACCCAACTACAATTAAGATCTGTATAGAACTTCTAGTCCTACCATCAGCTGAATTAGTTTTCAATGCCATTTTCAACCTGCAATTATTACCAGATGAGTTCAGTATGAAATGTGATCACCCACAGGAAAGCCAATCCAATGCCATACAAATCAATGACTAAAACCACAAAAAAAAAAAAAAAAAAAACAGCAAAACAAATATCGAGCAAATGATTCAGTAGAAAAGGAAAAATTGTGAAGCAATCCATGGTTCAAGAACCAATAATTTGAGAATATCAGTTGCATTACTAATCTGTAGCTAAACCAGTTTTGTTTTCTCTTTTCTATGGTACATATCCAAATTATCACCAAAATAAATAAAAATTCGAGCTACAAGTCCACAAATATTGGCCTTTTGGGATCCAATAAATCCAAAAATTCCCCCACGGCCTTGCTTGGGGCGGTTGGTGCACTCACTTTGTCTCTTCCCTTCTGTTTTCTCATCAACCAACCGGAAGATTAAAAATGAAAAGCCCTATTACGTTCCAGGAAAAGAGGATCAGAAAGAGATCTTCAAAACCGAAATTTTAAAGCATCCACCGAGAACCAAAAACATCCTGATTCAATCCAGCATTCAAGAACACAACTCAAAACAAAGGAAGAGTAGGAAAAAAGAAAAGTTAAAAAAAAAAAAAGTAACAAGATTGCTTACCAATCGCACGAGCAGAAGCAAGAACTGGCTCAAAGATCTCACCCTCCAATCACAGCTAAGTGTTTCATAGATATCCGCAAAAACAAGAGAAAAGAAAAGGAAAAAGATTCAATCTTTTTGCCCTTTTCAGCAACCCCAGAAAAGAAATGATGAAGCAGATGCGAGATATTTTGCAGTGGCGGTGACCTCAATGATCTAAACCCCCAAAACAAAAATTGCCTCAGTTTAATAACCCGTCAATAAGTCTCTGGAAAAACCCTGTTCAGATTGCCAGATACAAATCAACACTCCCAGAAAAGAAAAAAAAAAAAAGGGGAAAAATTGGCAATTGGAAAAATCCCAAGAAGTGGAAGTGATCTCTACATCTATTTGTTTCGAGCTTGTGAGTGGAACGTCCGCTGTTGCTATCCACTATTTGACAACTAAGAACCCCTTCACCTTTCTCTGTCTAGCATCAGAGCTTTGTTACATTCCAATTTGACAAGAACAAATACGTTGGGATACATACATATAGATTAACACTGTTGCCCCCATACATTTATTCTTGCAATTTAAAAATTTGGGATTTCGGGTTTGTGAGGGTGTAGTGGGGTGCACCGTGCGGTCCAATAAGGAGCCAGCCGACCCGTCCTTAATCTTCAGATCTTTAAAAATACATTTCTAAATGAAAAATACATTGCCTTATATTATAATTATTAGAAATTATAATTATAAAAAATATATTAATAAAATAATTATAATTATCTTTTATCGACTTGCTAACGTGAGAGAGCAAGTGTAATTATTATTATTATTTTTTTTTTCTTCCGACCACCGACAATGGGAGGGACCGGAATTGACGGCATGTAATGAGTTGAGGCGGCGCCGGCATCAGTGCCACGCCACCCGATAAACGCTGGATCTTTCTGTGGACCACTGGCTACCAATGGGAGTGAGAACGGTGAATTGACCAACCATTGCCTCTCCCGTCGGCTGTCTTGTTCCCATGCGGCACATGGCTGATCAAGCTTGTGATGTGACGATTTTTAGCAAGCCACCGCCGTCATCGCCATCCACTATGTGCAGTTTTTCAATGGATCCAACCAATAATAAAAATGTAAACATTTATCTCACAATTTTACTAAAGAAAATTGTTCCACAATATATTGAATTTATTTAATCGAATTCATGAAAAGGCAGTACATTCTATAATATTCATCAGAGTTCACCAAATTTTTTTCTTTTTTTTTTTTAAGAATTGTAGAAAGTTAAAGATATGTTTAATTCTACTCAATATTATTTTATATTAGATATAACTAAGCAATTAACCAAATGCCCCAATAAAAATTAAAATTGGGGGGGGACGTTACTCTGCCCATCTTTGGTCAGTTTTGAGCCACACTGCCGTCCGTTGCTGTGACGAGAAGTTTTTGTGCCATGTTCTCAAACGCAGTGTTTATACATCTTCCACACTAACGTGCCCAAACGCTGCGATCAAAAAAGAAAAGAGGGAAAAAAAAAAGAAAGAAATAATAAAAACAGCACCAATTAGCAAGAAGCTTCTTGCTAATTGACTTCTTGTTCCTTGTTTCTTTCTTCCTTTTTCTTTTTTCTTTTTTTATTTTTCTGGGTTCAGATAATTGCACTAAAAACAGCATTAATATTCGTAGGTGGGGACCAGCTAGCTAACCCCATTGTGTTTGATTCTTGCACGTTATTGTTTTATTTTTTCATTGAAAAACTTACGTGCGAGGTAGACGCATTCTAGTTACATTTTCTTTTAAATTTTTAAATTCTCTTAATGTATTATTATATTTAAAATTGAGATTATCACTATATATTTAACGATATTAATTGTGTTTATCTTAATTTTTTTTATAGAGTAAAAAGACAATTCATTATCATTATCATTATTAATGAACTTTAATTAACATTCAAATTTAAAAATTTTAATTTTAAAAATAACTTTAATACTAATAAACTATTGATCATTAGTCTCCTCTAGTTCTTTACACGATAAATTTTTCTCTTGTTTCTATTTTTATTCTGCATAATGAAAGTGGTGCCGGCATGCAAAAGTGACTCCGTTGCTGCTGAAATAACTTCCCAATATTGTCATTAACTTTTTTAAAAATTAATGGTAACTTTGTGTTCTAAAAATTAATGAATGGCATCAACTCTAAGTGACATAAAGACCCAATAAAGGAATTTTTTTTAATTACTTTTGCAAGTAATAAAGAGAGCAAGTGTGACATAAATGTCCAAAAACTACTTTTAGTATTTTGTATTTTTTCGTTTTTGCAATGATATCTCTCACATCAGATCCTTTTCACACAGATTTTGGGGTCTTTTTTTTTGGGGGGGGGTATCTCATTTGACATATCCCTAGTTTGATTGTAGTTTTTGATCTGAAATTTCAAATGAGATGTATTGACAGATTGCCAAAGTATATAACCTGAAAAAATCTACAAAGAGAGATGCCATGTTTTCAAAGATCAATGGCAATGTATCAACCGTAAAAATTATGATCCAAACATGCTTAAAAAGGTCAAGCAAAATCGTTATTTATTTTTGTTTCATTAGATCTAATGATATTTCAGAAACTATTTCTCATAGTAAATATATCACTTTTAAAAAAAGTTAATAAAGACTACTTTTTTTTTTTTTTCGGGGGGGTTAAAAAGAGACCTTGTGCGTCCTTCTTCTTTTGTTGCAGGAGAAGGCCGAAAAGGTTAGAAAAAAAGAATAAAATTATTAAAACTTGAATATGAAATCATAAAAATTCCAACGGACGATTTTTAAACCAATTATATTAGAAAGACATAACTCATGGATACTTATTTAACGCAACAATTCTAAAAAAAAAAAAAAAATTACTCATCACGTTTGAATATTTTTATAATTATATTTATTTTATTTTTTAAAAAAATTATTCAATAAGTTAATTTTGTTAATTAAAATCAATTTATGTAAAATATTTTATATTAACCGTTATATTATTATTACATCATTAAAGTTATTGATTTGATATTAAATTTAGTAATTTTAAAAAATTTTAAAAAGTATTACAAAAATAAAAAATTTCAAAATATTATAATTATATTTTTCTCTCTATTAAATATTTAATTTTTTTTAGTTTGACATTTTTTTAAATATTATTACATATAATAAAATCAAGATATTAATAACTTATAAAAATAATTATAATTTTCTATATACTAATATAAATAAATAAAAAGAAAGAAATATTTTTCAAATTTTGTTATGATGTATTATTATATATATATATATATATATATATATAATAAAAAGGAATATAATTACAATATTTAAAAATTTTTAAATTTTTAAAATTAAAATTAATATCATATTTATAATTGTAATGATACAATAATAATATAATATTATATATATCAAATAAAAATATTTAATGAAAATATTTTAATATAAATTAAATTTAATTAATAAAATAAAATGATGAGTAAATTTTGAAAATAAAAAAATTAATATAATTAAAAAATATTTAAAAGTGTAGGTGAAATTAATTTTTTTTAACAATAAAAAAGTTAAAAAAAAAAAAATGATAGTCAGGCGTGCCAGACAAATAGCCCAGCCCAGTAATACATTGTAGCCCTCGACACACCCTCTTAACTTTACGACCCAATAATACCACATTTGGGCCGCCCACGAAGTCACCACCAACCAACCTGGACCTAATTTCCGTTTGCAATGTCTTTTTTTTTTTTTTTTTAAGAAATTATTAATATATATATATATATATATATATATATATCTATATATAAAATATATTTTTTTAACAGGGAAGCCTTATCCTCCTCCGACCCTGCAGGCGGCGACTGAGACGGCCATGGCTTCGACGATGTTAACGTGTCTAGCTGCTCGATCTTCTCTATGCCGCCTCTCGGTGTCTCCCAACCTTAAACGCTCTCCTTCTCTTTTTCTCAGCCTACCGCGTTCGATACTGTTAAGGTCTGGTTGTTCGAGGTTTAGTCAGTTTCCTAGAAGGCTATGTTCTGTTTGTTTCTTCAATGCCGGAAAAGAGTCCAAGGTCGAACCTAAAAAACCTCAGGTTCGGTTTTAAATCTTCTTGTTTTGTTTTTTTTTTTCCTTTTTGGGGTGATATTTTTAACGTGGGGGGGGGGGGGGAGGGGGTTCAGGAAAGTGGATTGGAATGGTCGGTTCTCAAGCGATGGGAAGTGCCTTGGCAGTGGCAAACTGTTTCCTTAACCTCTCTTGCTTGTGGATTAAGGTTTCCTCTTTTCTCCGCTTTTCTACTTATGAACTTTTACGTTTTGCTTGGATAACAAAGTTGGGAGAGAAAAGAAAAAAAAAAAAAATGAGGGAAGGAAAACGAGAGGAAAGAAAAGTAGAAGAAAGGAAAAATTTTTCCATCCTCAAAAGGATATTGTGAGAAAGGAAAATTAAATTTTTTTTAATTTGTAAAAGAGTGGGGACTAATAGTAAGTAAAATAAGAAGCGTTACAATTTCAATTTTGCCTTTATATTAAAATTGATGATTTTCAATAAAAGTATAATTAATGCTGTTGAAATTGAGAATCCATAACTTGGAATGAATTTGGTAGGCTAGGATTGTTCAGAGATTTCCCGAACAGGAGCATGATCCCTTCTCCCCTTATTTTCATCTCCCCTCCCTTTTTTCCCTTTCCCAAACACAATGAAGGGGAAAATCTTGAAGATTGTTTTTAGATAGAATTGGCATTGGTTTGAGAAGATGGTTAATTATTTGGCCAGGCAGTTTTGTTTTGACAGGATTGGTGGAGACAGCAGCTTTGCCGTATCTGGGGATCAAAATTGAGGAGCTAAGTTTAGATGAGAAGGCTGAGTTACTGTTTCTGGATCAAAGGTATGGAAATTCATGATATAATGTTATAGTAGCATATGCTAATACCAACTGCATACATAATGTGATTATTAGCTAGGTAGATGGTGAAGTTGGGATGTTTCTTCAGTCTATTTTGCTAATTCCTTGAATTTTAGGACTCTACTTTTTCAAGTGCCTTACTTTGTTTAGCTGTTGCTTTGGGCAGCATTACAACAGCAGTTGTGCTTGCAGTGCTTTATGGTATCACCAACAGCTTTCAACCGGTTCCTGATGATGTGTTTCGCTATGGTACCCATCTTTTGAAGTTGCTCTCTAGTTCTTTCCATGGTCATTTTGCTGTTCTCCGTTTTTTTTTTTTTTGTCTTTTTTTGCTTTTTATTTTTACTTTTTGTTTATTTTTGCTTCGTTTTAAATTAACTAACATGAGATTTCCTGTCTTCTGCATTTACTTCTTGGCCTGAGAAAAGAACTTTGATTTTGATGTCCCTGTAGTGGATGATCTGGTTGCTGATTTTGCCTGTCTGATTTGTTTTCTGTTAGTGTAGGGAAAAGTGATGAAAATTGCTGGTGAAATGGCCTCTATATTATCAATAGAGGCAACCAAAAATGTGAACACAAGATTTTTACATGGAAAAACCCTTCAAAACCAAGGGAAAGCACACAGGATACAAGTTCACAAAATTTCTGATATGTTAAAATGAGATTACAACATCAAGAGTACACACCCTCTTGGATTACAATAATTGAGAACAGCATAATTCACAATTTCTTAGACCCAGAACTCAGAGTACCGCAACTTGTCACTCACTCACATATGTTCTCTGTCAATTTTCATTCGGGCTACCTTGCAACAAGAACGTGGTATTCCTTATATACTTGGTTTCAAATGAACAAAACATTAGATCTTTTCCATGCAGATCACGGTTCCTTAGATTTTCTGGTTAAAAAACTTAGACTCATTTATTTGACCTCAACAAATTCATATGAGTAGCTTGCCTTGCACTGCTTTTCAAAATTGAAGATTTGCATCAATTGCCATAGCCCACAATTTTCCAAAGTTATTTGCAGCAAACAAAACAAAAGTTACCTTCTTTTGTCCCTGTCAAGAAACCGTTCATGTATTAAACTAAGATTGAATAGGAGATGGTAAAGTGATTCTGTTTCTGCTTTGAGTGAAATTGTAGGTGCACATTTGACCTTTTTGGATTTATTTTTTTAATTTTATTTTTTATTGGCATTGGGTAATGATACTGTTTCAGATTTGAGCGAACCTTTCAATCCGAAGAAGGGATGGATTTTATGGGCCGGGATAGGTCTCACTGGAGCCCTACTTGCTATTGCATTGACAGGAGTAGCCATATCTGCATTGAATGGGGAAACCCCGCAAAGAGAGGTAATAAGTTGTTGCTGAGCAGAACTAATTTATTCTGCTTTGATAACTCATTCAAGGTAACATCGTCAACTGACTTCAGATATGTGTTTCTAGATGTACCACTGTTTATTGATTCACTATAAATTTCTTGTCCTTTTGTTTTAACCCAAAGTCTGTCCAAATCTTTGGGGTTGACTATATGGCAAGAGATTAGTTGAATAAACTAAATCTGATCGTGTGCTCATACATTTGTAAGGTGTTGTATGCACTGTGCTATGCAAGATAATCCTTATTAATTCCAATTATTGCAGACTGATGCTCTTGTTCGGCTTCTTCCATTGATTGGGTCATCAAGTATAAGGTAACTGAAGAGCAGCTTGTAGTTGTACATGTTTTGACAGTGAACCTTCACAAGTGGTTGTGGATGCTTGTCTGACATCTGTTCTCTTGCCATCATTTTGTTCAAGTGTGGGACAAAGGGAACTTCATCACTAACCATATAGTCTGCAATTGTAGCACTGCTTGCTTGGTAGGCATCACTGGCATCCTTGCTCCAGTTCTGGAGGAGACTGTGTTTCGAGGATTTTTCATGGTGGCTCTGACAAAATGGTATGTTCCTTTGATGTGTTTATCTGTTTCTATTCTTCCTATTCTCCTCTACATAATACATCTGTCTGTCTTTCTGCACATATGTGAGTATACACACAGATAAACATGTGTGTGTGTGCACAGAGAGAGAGAGAGAGAGAGAGAGAGAGGTGAGCTTTTGTTGCTTCCATATGTCATAAATTTTAATCTAAGCTATTAAAGCATTAGTTTGGACTTGGGAATCTTAAAGATAAAAAACTGTCCTGTAGAATATATGCAGATATACTGTGAAAACTGAGGAAATTGGAAAATAATAGTAGAGATTGAGGTTTTACTGCCGGAAATCCTTTGTATTTAATTGAAAGAAATGTGGAGAGCAGAGTTGTAGCCATTCATGTTTCTGTGAAATATCAGCCCTTTCAAGGTTATAGCTTTTTAGGCACTCAGTGAATGGCAATGAGATGGATAGTTTCTCAGAGAAGGTATTTGGAAAGAAGAATGAGGCTGAATCACTAATTAGAAAAGTAAATGGAGATGCTGACTATTGTTTACCAGATTTTGATTTGATACTCTAATTGCAACTGTCAAGTGTGACAAAGTCCTAGTTGAAGCTGCTAGGCCAAGACTGATCACAAACCATGGCAGACAAAAGCAATATTATCCTTTATGCTGAGAGTTTTCAATCTGAATAACATACACGAATACCTAATTATTTGCCAATTTGTACTCTCTTTTCAGTCCAACCACATGTTTCCAATTTGATATTGTTAAGAGATTATTATTTGAGCTATGTTCTAGGTGTTACATAACAGCTTAGAGTCTTCGGCTCCTGGGTTGGTTAGTTCCTTGACATGACATCCGGGTCTTTATGACCAAGTAATCATGTGTTCAAGCCATGCCACTCGTAAATTCAAGATAAATTGTGAATTTCAACACAAAATAAGGTGTCCATGCTGTCACCCTACAGGATCTGCATGGGAGGGGATGTGTTAGTTATATGGACCATATCATGAGCCTTACCCAATAGTTTAGACTTCTGGGTTGAGTAGCTGCTTAACAGATGTTATCCTATAATTAATTGACTGGACACAATTTTTCCTTGACTATCTTGATCTGCAAATCTCGCCCTTAGGATAATAGGGCTGTTTTATTCTGGTTATTTTAGATATTCTCGGGGCTAATTTACTATTCAATGGTCTTTATCAGCTCTTGTTTTGCTCATAATTTTTCTTTTTTCCCTTTTTTACAGGGTGCCAACCCCAATTTCTGTTCTCATTAGTGCAGCTGTATTTGCGATCGCCCATTTGACTCCTGGAGAGTTTCTCCAGCTGTTTGTGTTAGGTAACATGCCTATTTGGCAACCAACCTGAAAACCTATGTATCCATTTCACGAGGAAATGGTGTCACTGTGATTTAAGTCCCTGATCACATCTGAAGCTGCAGTGATTTAGTCTTGTCCTGTATAAATTTTTGAATCGCTGGGTTCAAACATTTCCTTAGGACAACTAGTTGCTCTATGTAGGGACTGCTCTTGGACTTTCATATGCTCAAACTCGCAACCTTCTGACCCCAATAACTATTCATGCCTTTTGGAACTCCGGAGTAATCTTGATCCTCACATTTCTTCAGGTATGCTGCTTCATTTTCATGGGTATCCTCATAGCTCAATGGGGTCTCATGTTGACTCTTTTCTGCAGCAGCAAACCTTTAATCTGTTAGCCAGTGGCTAATTTTAAGTTTCTAAGTTGAAAATAATGACAGCTGATTCTTCTGGTTGTTTATGTGTACAGCTCCAAGGTTACGATATCAAGGAATTATTGCAGGCTACGTGATATAATTCAATTTTCTTTAACCCTGAATGGGGGTTACGTCGATCTCTCTGTTTACTGATATGAGTGTTTAACACGAGGAAGATGCATGATTGGCACAACATGTAAACTTGTGAAGGTGATCAGTTGCTCTCAGCCACACGATTTTTGAATGTTATGGCTCCGGTATTTTGGCAAGAATCCTCTCCCACAACGGTGTACCTTATAAATGCCTTTTGTCTTATGGAGGAGCTTTATGTTTTCTGTGTCTCTAGATTGGCTAAAGCAATTCATGTAACGCTCCCTGCTTCCTGCTCCAGAGAGCTCTCTGGTGGCGATGTTGGAATGCTTTAGGTGGAAAATTCGATTGATGAGCCTCGCACGCTAGGCAACAGCAGCAGCACCGTACATTTAGAATGTGAAACTTTCGTCAATCCAACAAATGTTCTCTTTCACCCTTGATAGGTGCTATCGCATTTATATATATATATATATATATATATATGTGGTGGAGAAGCCAAGGAAAGATGGCATTCGCCTGGTATAAGCCAGTTGTGAAGTATCTAAAATCTTACATGCTGACAAGTTCTATAATGATTAGCATTTGCAATAATATTTACAGAAGAAAGTGGTGGATATTCACCTTGTATGAATAAATAAATTATTATAATTTAGGGATTTAGGTCACCAACTACATTAAATTGGTGTTTAAGTTGGGTTCTTAATCTCAGCAGTCGAGATTTAAAACATGGCACTAAAGAATCAGGAAAAACGAAAAAACCCACATAACATATTATTGGGACAAGGGCTAAGTTGATTGTTGATGAATGAAGAATCTCTAATTTGTTCTCCTCTAGTGAGTGATGTTAGAAATTTTAGTTAATAGCCAACCATCACTCCCTTGCTAACTAGGGTTCAATTCTTGATGGGAGAGCAAAATCCTAAGTGCACCATACCGGAGTAGGACCTTAAGATCGCCTAGGAAGGGCTTAGTATTCTCAATAAAGGGCAATCTGGCTCGAGGATACCATAAAAACCTAAAAAATAAAAAACAAAGAAAGAGGAAATTTTAGTTACTGAGGGGAAACACAAGATATAAAAGCTTGTAACTTACATAAAAAAGATTATGGACTATAAAAAACATTACAAATGGTGTTTAACCAACGGCCCTCAATGCCATGTATTTTTGTGCATGTACAGTGATTGTGGGTTCTAAGCCAGAACACGAGTTCGAATTTCCCTTAAAATATTTGATAGGACTAAAGATATACTTAGGCATGCACAATCGCGGATGTGGATGAACCATCCTATTAGGCTATTAGAAGTCTATTCTTCTATAAGTTTAGTTATAGCCAAAATCACTGTTTGATGTTGAAGATGTAATCTTCTCTAACGAAATTATATAGTACTACTTTTATTTTATTTTTATTTTTTTTGCCTTACAAAAATCTTCTATTTTTTACGCAAGAGTTCCATTACTAGAAGAAGTTTTCAGCCACGTTGAAATAATTTTTTATGCAAGACTCTTCTATTTTAATGTGTGTGAAGTCATTCATATTAAAATAATATATATATTTTTTGAATTTTATACTTTTTACAAGATTCAAACAATGTGCACAAAAGTTAACAAAATGTGTATAAAATAAAATAAAATATAAATGAGAGTAGGTAAAAAGTGTAATAACATAAATTACTATTATTGTTGCATTTTTTTTTTTTTACTGATCTTCGTATTAATTTTGTTCTACTTTATTAATACTTAGATTCATCGTGTGATTTTTGTGAAAAAATATAAAATTTTTAAAAAATATTATTATTTTAATACGGACCGTGTTGTGGCGGTCCAAAAGTGGAGTTGTAGAATTATTTTCCTTCATGCAAAAGGTGCAATGCAATCGGAACTTTTTTTAACCAATTAAATTTCTTTGCATGCATTAGCCACCCGAAGTTGGGATCATTTATCAATCTTAATTAGATGGACTTTCAACTACGTGATTTTCGTTCTTCTTTTTTTTGGGGGGGGGGGCCCGGGGGGGTTTAATGTTTCGCGTGGAAAGAGGCATGGATAGTAGGGTTTGAAGAGTTTGACTCATTTTTAAAAAAAGCTTTTATTACACGCTTGGGTCTCAAAACCCTAGAACAAAGAACAGACAAAAAGGGGTTCCAACCGAGGGCTAGGTTTGGGGACTTTCACTGAATTTGGACTCACCCAAACTTCACCATTAAATTCACGGCACTTTACACTACTTCACTTGCTAACCAAACGCTAGACATATTTAGCAAATTCAAGTACATGTGAAAGAGTGAACCAACTAAAGGCTTACGAAGTGAGAGTTTTAGTTTGAGGAAACTAAAACTTGTATTTATTAGTCTCCTCATTTTTCAATCACCAAAAGCTAGAAAATTGCAGTATCCCACGTACCACCTTGGTTTCCCAAAGTCCACACAATTAGAGAAACTTGACTTTTGCCTGCCAATTAAACCCATGTCTTGGCTTGGTTTTGAAAGCTTTCCTATTTTTATTGTGAACAAAATTATATGTAACCAAACTGACTGCTCTCGCTAATGTTTGAACAAGGAAAATGGTCGTCAGAGTTTACCGTGTAATCAATCTTGGGAATTCATCCACAGGTTCAAACTTTTAGATAGATACAAGAATTTTTATGACTAACGGGTCTTGAGTTTAAACTATAAAATTTGTGTGCTCTTGCAGCTTGATGGGCTTGAACTTGAGGAGCCGTATTAAAATCTAAAGTGTGATTTATTTTTGTATTTTATCTAATAGTTTAAATTTTTAAGTTCAATGATTTCTTACTAAGAGTAAAAGAAAGAGGAAAACTGTCGCCAATGGATCAATTATTACACTCTTTGCGTAGTGGATTCCAAAAGACATCCTTTCAGAATATTAGAGACTTATAACGAAAGAATATAGACGTAGACATACTGCCCAATTATAAAAGCTATTGTACTTTTTTACTAAAGCTTCAACTACATTGTAAGAGACAACATTTCCCCCTTATATGTTAAACCATTTATATAAGTTCGAGTATATTTAAATTTGAAATATTATAGGTTTTCTCAATTTAAATATTCTTTAAAATGGATTTTCTCAATTCAAGTATTTTTCCTCTTACTGCTAATACATTTTCTTTTCTTTGATGTCATCAAGGCTTCTAAAGAGGTAATTTGGAGTATCAGGTATGGTATTTAACCGCTAGAATGCTAGCAAAATAGCAATGAAACTTATTCAGCTTTCTGGATGGATTTAAAAGTTTCATTTATCTGGTTTATGATGCTGTTTGTGGGCCAAATTCATCTTAAAATTTTCTTCAATTAATCATGTCCCAACTTACATATAAGATCTAATTACGGAAAGATGATTCTCTTTATGCCAGCTAGACTCTTTGAACCCCACTAGATCAAGTAGTACTTCAACGGCAATGTACATGTCCTTATCCCTGAAAATTTAAGGTCAATTATGGCTTCGTTTGCCACTAAGCCCGAATTTGCTAACGCAAGATTCATGAGACTAAGGTCAAGTGCCTAAGATCCTTCGATATCATCAACTTGAGTTTTGCTGAAAACCATGAAATAAGAAGTTGGGGTGAAGGCTAAGGTTCGTAATTTAGGTCCACTAAGTTGCACAACATCTCCTCTTTATTGTCATTTTAGGGGAGCATGGTGCAATATAAAATTATTTATTTATTTATTAGAAGATTAATTATATTGTGAATTATATAATAAGAATAAATTTTTATATTTATAAATCTCATAATTTTTTATAATTGAAATTTGAGATTTCAAAAATAAAATTTAAATTCTTAACTAAAACTTTTCTATGTTGTATTATTGATTTTTTTAAGTACAACTTCATCTCATTTATAACAAAACAATTTCTAAAAAAAGGGGACGAGTTCTCTTAACAACTGTAGATTCCAATTTTAAAATGTTGCAAGAAAATTCCTATTTCAATTCTCAATCACAAATGCGGGATTAAATAAAGGTTTTAAATTATGCGTAGAAAAAGAAAGTGTTCCCTAATTCATCCGACTCCCGAGTCAAAGAGCCCAAGATGACCCAGAAAGTCAATATTACGCCGCAGTCTTAGTGATCTAGGATGACTCTGAAAGAGATGTGGGGGATCCTCTCTCAAAAGGGTCAACACATGCTCTCTCTATCAAGCTATGTTCCAACAATAACAGGGTGGTCCCCACTCAGCTGTAAGGGTTATCGCACGGTTGCTTGTAAGTATCTAGTAGTGCTGTAGCTAAAATAATTTCTTTTACCTAAAATTCATTTTGAAATATTATAAACCTGACAAGCTCGGTAGAATAGAAGTTGAGGGAATGGAATAGAAGCTGAATTTTTTGGATTCTGAGGCACTAAATCAATATAATATTCTCAACTAATCTGAAGAGAATTCCATGGTTGATTACTTTTTTGGCAGCATCGAGCTTATGCCTCGGAAATTGATTCAGTTCCACTTACCAAATAAAAATTCAAACCAAGACCAAAGATGGAAAAAAAAAAAAAAGGGCAAAATGTTGAATTTCTTGGAAGTTTGCTTTGTCTTGGTTTGCAGAGGATAGAGCAAAACTTGCATGGAATTAATGTGAGTGATGGGTAAATTTAGTATCCCCATGAAGAGCTGATTTGGTGGTTTTTGAGATTCCTCAATTTGGATTAAACAAAATCCTCAAATGGGGCTCGTTACCTCATAGAGATTTAAGTGAGAAACAAGTTTCTCAACTCAGAGTCCACTTTTCTTGACTTTAGGTTTCTTGGTAGTTGTTCTATGGCCATTTTATTTACAAGTTTTAATTACTTACTAGCTTCTGAACTGTGAGCCAACGCCATCCTCGCAAAACACACACCCCGTTAAAAGTCACCACAAATGGCGGCTGATCCTTCGGAGGCAGAACCCTTTTCAGGAGGCTGGCTTCAAATTATATATGTGTACTTGAGCTCTATTGTCAACTTACACTTCCTTCGAGTTCACTTCTTCTCGGTCAGTCCTAGGGTTTACCTTTTTTAGGGTTTGTTTCAAAGCTCCAAGCTCTTCTACTTTGGTCAGAAACCAAGCAAACCCCAAGTAGTAAAAAACCTTTGGGCTGAGTTCTATTTTGTTTTTAGTTAGTGGGAACTAAATATCGGGCTTCAAAGTTGGTTTCCAGCTTTAAGGTTGTTCAAGAGGGATATGGATGAGAGAAATGAAGTTGATAAAATGGACGAGGTAATGTTGCCAGGGTTCAGGTTTCATCCAACTGACGAGGAGCTTGTTGGGTTCTACCTGAAGAGGAAGGTCCAACAGAGGCCTCTCTCCATTGAGCTAATCAAGCAACTTGACATCTATAAATATGACCCATGGGATCTTCCTAGTAAGAAAAAAAAAAAAAAACATATGTTTGATATTATATTTAAAGCTGTAAACTAGTTCAATTTTGTCTCTCTCCATTTCTTTTTCTGAGTCATGATGGAAGCTTGACAATTTTACTCTTTGTTTCAAATCTTTTTTTTTTTTTTGGCACAGAGTTGGCGACAGGTGGGGAAAAGGAGTGGTATTTCTACTGTCCTAGAGACAGAAAATACAGAAACAGCGCAAGGCCTAACAGGGTTACCGGAGCAGGGTTTTGGAAAGCTACGGGGACCGACCGGCCGATCTACTCGTCGGAAGGGAACAAGTGCATAGGATTAAAGAAGTCCCTTGTTTTCTACAAAGGTAGAGCCGCCAAAGGGATCAAAACCGACTGGATGATGCATGAGTTTCGCTTGCCTTCTCTCGCCGACTCCATTCCAACGAAGAGAACCATGGACAGAAGTACTAGTATTCCAGCTAATGTAAAGTATCTCAAGCTACATATCTAATTAGAAAAGAAATATTTCTATATGAATGCCTTCATCACTTTCTTAAATGGGTGAGACAAACTACAACATGTAAAAATATTGATAGTAAGTTAAATTTGATGTGTTTGTAATTTAAAAAGGCGTTATGATATATATATATATATATTTATTATAAAATACATATAAATATTATATATATATATATATATATATATATATATATATATATATATACATATGTAATTTTATCTTTATTTTTTATATAAACAAAATTGTTGCCATGAATCAAATGAAATAAGTGTTTTTGTTATTCAAATCTTTTAAACTAAAACCTTAGAGTGGCACTTTTAGAGTGACAATTTTTGATGGGTTTTTGGTTCTCCTCTATTGCGATTCTTCTTGCAGGACTCGTGGGCGATATGCCGGATATTCAAGAAAACTAGCTCCACAGCACACAGAGCTATCTCTCATTCTTGGGTTTCCCCACTATCTCAACTAGCCTCTTCCGATGAACTTGCTAAAAGCTCACAAAATGCTCAATTCAGCTCCCAAAACATGTCATTGACGACGGATGCTATTAGCCCAGCAGGCATCCATTTGAACTATAATAATGAGCTGCAGCACACTTCTACTACAACCAATCCCCTATTTTTTCCGTCCTACAGAGTCATGAACTCATTTTCCAACAGACCCTCTCAGCATCCCACCTCAGACGGAGACCTAAGTGTAACCAGCAGTTTTCCGTTTTCGCCTCTCGAAACATTAGCCATTGCAAAAGGGCCTGTGGATGTTTCTTCTGTGCCGTTTAACATCTCTCCGTCGTTGCTTGGGGATCAATTTGGCAGTAAGGTTAGCGAGAGTCTAGGAATATTCTGCGGATCACAAGACCACTGCAATGGCTTCTCATTGACTTCATTACCACAAGAATTACAAGTAATTGATGGGAACGGGAATGGAAATGAGAATGCCTCGTTGAAGCATCTGAATGGAACACACTTTGACGATCAGTGGGAAACAGTCCCCTCCATCGGCTTTCCCGTCTGCTTGCCTATGAGTGTGGGTATTGATCATGCTTGGAAGCCAAACTTTATCTTGGATTCTTCTTCGTGTCCAACTGAGATATCCACAAGTTTTGGCACAACCAAGTGCTACACTTGATTTCCATTGAAGATACGCAGTCACAACAGAGGAGAATGTATCTGGTCCACAGAGAGATAGGCTGGCTAGCTGCAACTGCAAGCCTATGTTCGAGAGAATCAGAGAAATAATCTGTTTACATTGACATAGAAATTTCTTTGTTCTTGGTAGGCCCCGAAGCATTTTCTAATTGTAACAGACTCTGAATCCAACATTTTCAAGCTATGGTTAAAACTAACACCTAACGGGTGATCTATTCTTTGGCCTCATCAAATAGGTTAAGTTTTTAAATTAAATAATTTTTTAATATGATATTAAAGTTTTTACGTCTCGAGTTCAAACCACGCAGCCCAATAAGCTTGCTTGAGAGGCGACGTATTAGACGCAGCACATTTTATGACTCACTCAATGGCATAAGGATTTGAGTTGAATGGTTCATTAACAAACACCAAAACGCTTAGTCTCAAATCCAAGTCAGACCTTCCAGTGTGTGCGCGTATAACTGTTAAGAGAATGGGTTTTACTGTTTCTAGTTTTCAAATCTAACCTAGACCTGCCCAGTGTGCCCGTAAAACTGCTAAGGGAATGCTGCCATAGCTGGACACTCGAAGTCTTGCCAGTTTTCTCCTAAGCCGACTGTTTTGAATTAGACCAGCAGATGTTGTAAGTCAACAGAAGCACATTACTGAAGTTTCCGAGAATCCGGGGTTAGGTCATTACTGTCTTCGGAAAGTTACAAATAGTAAATTGTATGCATCCCATGGATTCAAACATAACACTCATGATTCTTGATTGAATATTTTTAGTATTTCAATGCATAATCTCAATTGAGGACAGAACAAAAATATACCTATAATGGTCATAATAATTTTATGCGGGTGCACATTCGGAAAGCGTCAAGGTAATCGCACCTCTTTTGACTTGTAAAATCAGTGGGAACAGTTTATGAAAAGCTGAAATTGGCTACCCCATCATCCTATCAGTTCAAAGTGCAAACATATGACTTAATTAAATGGGAGTTATTTATAGCCTTTGTTTGCGATGCAAATATCTGAAAATTGAGGTTATAACGTTGAAAAGATTAAAGGAACTGCAAAATTTTCCGGCCAGTTCCGTCTTCCTTTCCTCCCCTTTGATCCATTGATCACTAGAAAGGCAAATCATGGACGTATAGTTTTCTTACTATTGAATTCCTCACTTCGAAATCCAACTTATCTTCTTTCTTTTTGGTACACAACTTACATTTGTAAATATGATCAATTTATGTGGTGATAAAAATAAGAAACTTCAAGCGCTATTTTAGAGACAGATTCCCTCGAGGCCTTGCACTTGCTTGCTAACCAGACTCTCTCACCTGGTCCTCTAGCCGTCCTACTTGATGATATTCAGTGTCTTTGTGCTCGGGCCTGGGGGGTGGAGATGAAAGCATGTGTTGCGAGAAGGAAACTTTTGTGCAGATTACTTCAGGCAAATCGGGTGCTACTGCTAACAATGCTAGTGGTGAACTATTTGCTGGATCATCCTTGCGAGCAAGAAGCGGTTGTTGGATGGTGACAGACAGGGTGCTGTCTTCTTTAGACGTTAATTTTCTGCTTTCCTTCCCGTCGTTCAAAAAAATATAAGAAACTTCGTAATGGATCCCATCTATTAATTTAATTATTTTCATGGCGTGTGCGTCCACATGCACGAGTGCCGCACGTATATGTATTCATATATACTTACCTTTAATCGGTGCCATGCATATTCTTCAAGTATTTAAAATATCGAGAATTCATCGCCACTTGTTTACTTCTCACCAAAAAATTTAACATTTTTTTAACTAAAGAATGTAACAATGTAATGCATACAAACACTATTTTTGTTTTATACATAGACTTTTCTGGTTAAATTCATAGGTGTAGTCTTGATATAAAATGCGTTACGACATTTGGTATAAAAAAATATTAGCAAAACTCTAGCATCTCTAATATTATTTTATTTCTTCTATTAATTATAATACGGAAAAAAAAACAAACAAAAAAAAATGCTCATACTTGAAAACTGACCCACAAAATCTATTATACATATAAAGTTGATAAAATTTTCATTATTAAAAAAAATGTAATTTCACTTTCATGCCTCTTTCTTGGTGATAGTTACCATTCTTTTAATGGTCCAATTACATGGACCGGGTAAGCAGACGGGCAAAGATAGATCCCACGAGTCTGTGTTTATAAAGTTATTTTTTGTTTTTTTTTTTCGAATTTTTGTAAATAATATATGATATGCAACATAATTAGTTAGAATATGTAATAACTACGTGCAAATGTCCAATAGGGGTGGTTGTAAATTATATGACTGTTGTTACACATTTTACATTAAATGATAATTATTACCTATTTTACTCGTAAAATATATAATAATTATAGGTCGGTGGTCATATATTCAATAGTAAATGATAATTATTATATATTTTACGCTACTTATTACACATATCATACTATTTATTACATATCTTATAATTTTTTCAAAAGAAAGTTAAAAAAAATTTCCACACAGACCCCGCATACTCCGTCAGTGCCACATCTAGTTCTTTTCCGTCCACCTATATTTTTCGTTCTTTTAACACTCACTTGCCTGTATGAAAAAAATTCTAGTAGGCCAAACCAAAACGGTATCGATCAAGAATGAGCATGTTATAAACCAAATGTCAAAACAGGGTCATTTGGGAATGAAGGCCACGCTCAGCTCAATTGTTTGATGGATATGGACCACACGTATACAAACTAGATGTGAGGTGGTAAATGCATAATTGACCTAAATTGACATAATTCAAAATAAATGCATTACTTATAATTTTTAATACTTAGAGCGGAGGAAAATGTATTTGGATCGATGTATTTGCATTAAAGAAAATTGTAAAGGGTTGAGCAATAGAATGGATCTAAAAGGAATAGGGTTAAACAGTGACAGTTTCTCGAACTCACAAATTTGGAAAGCATGCTTTAGTCTTATATTTAGTTTATATAAATACAACAATAAAATTATATGAAAATTGATACGATTGTCTTACATGAAATTATTTTGGCGAGGAAAACAACTCTCAAAGAATAATTGATTTTTTTTTTCTTTTTTGGGTGTTAGTAGTACGAGAGAAGAAAATAGATGAGCTTGAGTTGTTAAAACTCTGAGGAAGACTCGTGTGCCATTTATATTAAAAACAGAAACAAGTCACTTATTCCCATTAGTACCATATGTCTCGTCTGTCTTGTTACAAAAGTAACAGTGTGATTGCCCGGATTTCATTTGAATATCACACGACAATTTGACTACACCTTAGAGGATTATACAATGCTGTCCCTCTCTGGTCTCCTTTTTCTTTTTTTTTTTTGTCCAATAAGTATCTTTTCCTGCTCTGTTACCTCAATCTTTGCTACCGATTGGGCTAACTTTCGCATGGATCAAGACTAATATAGACTTGGTACATTCAAAATTTTACTCCTAGAGTATACATAGCAAAGACCTAACCTACCTTGAGAAGGAAAGAGACCAAGAGAATGCCTTTGCTTAGGAAACTCAACTTTTTCTTGTATCAACTGCTGTTGAAGGACATGTTTACAGCTCCACGAATTTGGGCCATATTTTCCTTCTTTTTTTTTTATTTTTATCCTTCCCTCTTTGAAGGTAGCGTATAATTAGATTCTGAATCTAGAGTCCAGAGTGCGCGTAAATTGCAATGGGGATAATAATATTCTTAACTGGTATGAGTGGTTTAATATATATTAAAAAAAATTAAAGTTTAAAGTTTAAATTTGAAACTAAGAGTTTTAATAACTAGTTACAAAATCCTTTTTTTTTTTTATAACATTTCTCTGTGATTTTTGCAGCTTTGCCGGCCGAGAACAAGGTTGACTAGGCCAAGGCCCAAAATAGCACAGGAAATTCCATTCCAAAATCTTACATTAATGGCCCAAACCAAACATTGGTAGCAAAACGGTGGCGCTGTTTTTGGACATCGAGCGGCGCGTACGCACCAGAGACGAGATAGCCTTAAAACTGAAGCGCATAAGCCATGAATTCAGCGAGGACTTATCAAACAAGAGCAAGTTATCACTCCACAGTCCCAACCCAGTTCACAAGACGGCCCCAGTGCTGATTCACAATAATCTCCAAGCCATGAAGAAGTCTGGCCATCACCGTTACTTCTTGCGAATGGATGCATTAAGATACGAAATCAAAACACACGTCGAGGCATCAGGAACAGTTTTCCATCAGAATTTCCTCTCAATGGAAAAACCTTTCGATAACTCGAAATCCTCACGGGTGCAAATTCTTGCAGCTTAGGTTTCCGTGAAACTGCATCGCAGAAAAGCACTCAGTTTTTCTTTCGTGGGTTCAATGTTATGAGGGGCTGCCCTCTCACGAGAGAGATGACGAGCTCCTTGCCAGAATTAAAGAGTTAATGCCGGTGCCGGGAGCACAAGACAACCGTGTATCATAGCAGCGCAGGACAGGCTAAACACACACCAGCGAATGCTCACTCCCTAATCACCGTATAGGATCAGACTAGCACATCTTATGTTATCCTATCGCGTCTATGTACCGAATGCAGCCTAAGAGTCCAGCAGCAAAATGAGCCGTGCAATAACCAATCGTGCCGAGCATGGTTATCCATTCCAGAGAGCCACAGAGCCCACCTATTTATTATCACATTTCTGTGCAACATTAAGAAATCAAAGGACCACCTAGGCTCATTCATTTTCATTGGTATCAGATAGATATTTAACATCAATTACTTAGGATTGAGAATGCAATCCAGTGTCTCCACCAGTCAAAAGTCAAGTTGCTGAGTAAAAATCAACGCAAATTAAACATCAGACACAGGCCAATGGCATTTGGGCCACAAGCAATTGGGAAAAACTCAACTCCAAATACTCCAATGATCTAGTGTAAAAGCCAGTAACCTGATGTTGTTACATAAACTCGCCCAATCGAAAGTAAGGTAAAAGAAAATATCAAATTGGAACAAAATTGTGCCATATTAATTTCCTTACAGAACATAAAAAGCTGAATAATCAAAATCACAGTTCCAATGAAAAAAGGTAGAATAAAAATTCAAATTGGAACACCCAAAGCACCCAGGTTGGGGGCTCTTCCATCTTAACCCTTCAAGGCTTGTTTTTCCTTGGCCTTCTGAATCTTCAACACCTTTTTCACAATCTTTTGCTCTTCCACCAAAAAGGCCCGAATAATCCTATAAAATTTAAAAAAATGTGTCATAAGGACAACTTAGCAAGCTCCTAAGGTTAAGTAAAACTGAGCTTTAACAACAAACCTTTCCCTGACAGCGCCTCCGGACAATACTCCACCATAAGCACGATTAACTGTCCTCCGGTTTCTTGGCAATCTTGACCTCTTATATTCGGCAGGTCTCAAGTGGGGAATCTACACACACACACACACCCGAAGAGTGTGGTGTCAAATCATGCATGAAACTATAGGCACAAAGCAACTAAGGTGTCAAATGTCATGAACTGCTCTAGAGTCCTCCACCTCAACTAATCAATCACAATTTTCAACGAGAAAAAATTAAAGCTGCCCTCGTAGGTATTCAACAGAACTTGCACAAATCAGTACTAACACTTATCAGAGAGACCATCAACAGATGTCTTAAAGCATTTAAATGCACTGCCCATCTCAAAGGGCCAAAGAAAGCTGCCTCTCAGGATCAGACAGAAAGGAAGTAAGAAAAGAAATCTATCCCTCCTCCTCTTAGTGCAAAGATATTTCTCTCACAAAATTTGCAGAAAATTTTGAAAGAGACAATTCTCAAGGGGCCCATCTAATATTCAAATAAAAAGCTCAAGAATGCGGTGAATATGGGAAAATATTATAATATTCAAGCCTCCAAAATTCACTCTGACGCCACATTCTTGTGAAGTCTAATAAACAATGATTTATGTTCAGTGACATAGAATATGCGTATGCATTATCAATTTTAGTCCCCTACCCACAACTCAAACCAGCGTTATAAGCTGAGGTCAGCTCCAATGGATTCTCTCATGCCAAAAAATAAGAAAAGAACAGGAAGAAACAGCACTTATCCACAAAGACTTGCATTGGGAGCAAATGGCAGCACAGAATTCGAGCTTCTGGCACTATCACCAATACAGCTCAGCGCAAACGCAATCCAATTTATATACCCTGGCACATACTTCGGCCAATTGTAACAACGAAACACTCATACCCGTAAAATAATGAAAAACAATGATCCAGCCTAGTCTGAGAGTCTATTATCACAACAAGCATTTAGTGTGGATCCAATCCACAACAATCAATTGTACTCTATCCAAAGCAGATTTAAACAATTAAGCGGAATATGAGAGAGAAATCAAACATACCCCTTGAATCCTCTTTCCAGTAACAGGACACTTAGGACCACTTGCTCTCTTCTTGGTGGTCTGGTAAACCAACTTCCCCCCTAATGGCAAACAACTCAAAAACAACCACCATTAGCAACAAACACCAACCCATTTCACATAAACAAAAAAAAAAAAAAAAACTTTCATCAGCATTAAAAAAAAAAAAAATTGCCCAGATCAAAACATTCAAGCAAGAAACAAAATCAAAAGATAAAAACCCAAATCAGATAGGCATTTTACCGGGGGTTTTGACTACGCGGTGCTGGTTCGATTTAGTGGCATAGCTATGCCGCTTGCGATACGTGAGTCTCTGCACCATTTGTTCTCTCTATCCCCCACCCCTCCTCTCTTTCTCTCTCTAGAATTTCTGAGAGTGTAAGAGATGGCTGCCGTGGCGACAAAAGACTATATAAATGGTCGGACGCATTTACGAAGCCATTGGTGCCCTAGATCCTACGGACGCAGATACATTGAAACGAACGGTTGAGATCCCCTCTTGAATTCCTAGTGTTACTGGGATGTCGGCTTCTAATTGGTCTGGTAGGCCCATTTGCAGGAACCGCCCAAATTGTCAGAAACTCTTAAACTGCAATTTATATAATAAGGATAATTTATTTTATTTTTATAAATTTTATGGCTGTTATAAGAATAATGTTAAAAATGAAATTCACGTAATAATTTTAATGATCCACCCAATGAAACAGAGACCCATTAGAACAGGATTTTAAATTATATATATATATATATAAAAAAAAACTCAAATCATAAATTAACCCTGGCGCATGTCAGTTCTCATAAACAGTGTGTTTTCTTGTGTTAGTTTCCACTGATAATACAAAGGACAAGGGGTGGTGGGATCAAGCGGGCCATCGACCTCAATCAATGGAGGCTAGTTTACTTTGAGTTAAGCCTAAGCAGTCAGGAATCGATTCCGGATTAGGCAAGTCAGTGTCAAAGATTCCAAGACTCAAATTAGTAGTAAATTACACCTGGGAAAAGGAGTGTACCCCCCCACAGTAGCTTTGCTGCTTCTGGTATTAAAAGTTCAATTATTGCAGTTAATCCAAATTTATGATTTAAAAATTAATATTTAAATAGAAATTAAGTAGGTAAGTTTCATTATCAATATCATCATCAGAATAATACAGTGCCAAGGAGAAGGAAGAATTTGAAATAGAATCGTGCCATACCAAAGTTGATGCTTGGTTCACATTTTAGAAAATCATCATTATTTTGTTTGAAATTTCAAGTTTTTCACAAAAAAAAAAAAAAACACATGACGTATAATAAGAAAAATAGAATGTGGAAGAAATATAAATAATATGTAATAAATATGAAATTCGCTTTTTGATAAATTAGTTTACATATTGCCATCTTTGTTGTACAATTTATTATCTTTGTTACACAATAAGATTATTTTAATAGAAAATTTTAAACAAAATTCTTCTGTTCACCAAATTCTTACAATAAAATTATGCCATTGGAGGCATACATCAGTCTTTTTGGAGCTGTTTTATTTATTTTATTTTATTTTTTTATTTAGACAAGGTAGAGAAAAAGCGTATGTCCACACACGGCAAATTTTAGTTTTCTTCAGTTTCTAAATGATTTGAAATTTTACCATGTCCCATTCCATTTTACGCAGGTTTATTATATTATCAATCCTTGATTTCTAACCTGTTTATCCCTCCTATTCATGTGAATTTGATTGTTCTTTCGGTTTTGGTAGAATCATGTGCATTTAATTGATTGTTTTAACCAATTGCAATTCCTATCATACATAAATCGATGCAAATAAATAAAAAGAGTATATACTAAAAAAAAACTCAACAAGGGTCCCTTTTTTTTTTTTTTTTAATTTTTAACACAAGAATAGAATAAAAAACAAATATACATCAAGCATGACGACTGAATTCAAGTCTCAGGCCAAGCGTCACAAGCTTTTCTTGGTGCCTACTTTATACTGAATAAAGGCTTATTTTCTTTTTTTTTCTTTTTTTTTTTCACAAACTCTTTTTATACACGGGAAAGTTCTTTTGTTTTTTTTTTTTTTTTGTCACTAGGAGAATTGCATGTCATTTTATTAGCTAATTTGAAGACCTGTACGCATTGGAAAAACAATCGCCTGTGTTTGTGTTATAAAAGAAAGTTAAGGATTTGTTTAGTTACGCTACTTTTTTTTTTTTTTGGTCTTTTGTTTTGTTTTTGTTATTGGTATAGC